>CAJHQP010006954.1:0-35056 GCA_905132765.1 Moricandia arvensis | reverse complement strand
TGTCGCGATTCTGCTTCTCACGCCCTATACCAGCACTTATGTGATGAGTCAGACCACGATGTCATCCCTCATGGATCGTACATTGTTTTCCTACGATATCTCCCAAAACGGCTCCTATTTCCAGTATGAGTCTCTGGCCTTGATACGATCAATGCAGCCTTCCCTCTCGTTCCTAAGTGTGTTTCATTTGGTGCTTGCGTCTGTAAAGAAAGCTTAGAGTGCGTGTATCATCCATGCACCACACCCATACCAACCAGACCATGGTTCGCTTGCCCTTGCATCTCCACAACCACAGTCAAAACTCTCTCGCCAAAATCTAAATCACCATCCCAGCTTCGCTCCTTGTCTCTGGACAATAACTTGTTCTCTCTGCTTCCCCATCTCTCTCGCATCGTCTGGCTACTTTTCCCCTAAGAAGTCCTCCCAGTCTTGACCCCAAGACGCAGTCAGTATATATAGAGAGGGCGGGTCATGCCAACTGCACGATGCGATGGGCTTGCTTCTGACTTCCGTGTGAATGGGTGCTGTGCTAACTCCCACCCATCTAATAGTCAAAGCCCCCCTAGACAGGCCAGAACATCGGGCGTATGACCACTTTCCGCCAAGACACCGAGTCGCCTGATCGTAGTGTCTCCGGCCCACAGCCCAACGAGGTCGATCATCCGGCCCGCGGTAACCGCTAGGAACCGACCCAAACGTCTAACTAGCCAACACTCTAGTCCAGAAGAATGAGATGACTCCCTGCTGACATTGAGCATGCCCACTCCCAGCTGACCCAGCTAGGTGAGCTCACTTCATCCAACTGCTCGATCGTAGTCTGACGCCACTCTACTTGAGATCCAACCGAGCTGTAGCACATCTGGCTCTAGTGATACGCCTATTTATCTACGCAGTTTTAGGCATCTTGCACAGACTCTATTAGGGTCTATTTTGTGTGTCTAGGCTATGTTTTAACGGTCTTTACACGTCAGTACGTTTGGAAGCAGTTATGGAGATACATGGCAGCTCTATGAGCCATTTAGAGGCGAGATAATCAGTATGACTGCAATTCATGAGAGAGTCGCAAGCGCTACAAGGCTGTCATCGAGCGACGGACACTTCCTTGGCATGTCGCACCGATGCTTACGTATGCACCAAGATCAATCGATGCGAATCACTTGACAGCTCGATCGATGACCCAAATCGCACACAAACTGATATGCAAGCCCAAGCTTAAGAGAAAAAACATAGATTACAAGATGTACCCTAGACGAGCCTTGACAAGATTTTGCGTTTTATATTTATAATTGTATGACACCGAGTATTGATCGTAGACATTGCGCAAGTGTGCTGTACGTGTGCAAAGTCTAGAGTTTTCGCTGATTCCTATAATCTCAGTCTATAGGACTATCTATGTTTAGGGAGAGAGATTCATAACTCTCTAGGAAGCTTGTATTGTAACCTTAGTATTTCATCATCATTTACATCTACACCTTCCAACTAAGGCAACTATTCCTTAAACTGTATTACTTCGTTACCCACATATACATAATGCACTAGCTAATCTTTAGAAGTAAGAGAAATCGTTATTGTGCTGCCATCTGTTCTCTGTGGATGCGATCCATAAGTACTACACTTGATCTCTCTGGCAAGCAGTATTGTTGTGTGTGTAGATTAAGGGTTTAATTTGATAGTTAATTGTTCTAGGATATGCTCATATCCCTCGCCCTATAACAATAAACCACACCCATGTCGAAGATCAAAGACCTCGACACCCATGGAGAGCTGGAGATCAGGTGACTCCTACAAGTAAAGCCTTACAGAGATAAAGAGCAATGTTCAGAGAAAGATTAGAGTCTGACAAGAACTCACGTCAATGCTGTGATTGATGATCATTCTCTTTGTTTGCTAGCCACAAGCTCAAGAAAGAAAGGCCACAAGAGAAAGCGGATTCTTCATAGAAATTCCGGTTTCGGTAATCGGCAGTCCACACATGAATCGATCGACACAAGAACTACTGAGAATCGATTAGACTATCTCCTGTGGAGTGGGCCAGCAACTATGGGAAACATCTGTACCAACATCGGCTCGAGCAGAGGATAGTAAAACTCGCATACGATGGTACCAGTTACACAAACAGCAGTATTCATCAACCAAGAAGTCACGCAATATGAAAAATCCAGAGCAGAAGATGGATACATCAGCAGCCTATGATGGCTTGCATAAGGCGTACTAACGTCACATCTAGGAAAAAGCGCAGGATCATTCTGAAGAAGAAACAAAGTCCGATCCTGTAAAAAATTCGCTCGCGTATAACCATGCTTCATCAAATGAAAATACATATGTCCCAACGGCCGCCTTCTGTGACGATTCGCGACTCATCAGTGAGCATTATGCCAAAGTTTATGGCCGAGGAGCTAAACCTGAAAATGGAACATCCACGATTCTCTTTCCACATTCTGTAGACTGCTACAGCATTGAAATCAGAAGGGATGCGTAATAAGAGTGCTTCCAGTGCAGTAATCAACAATACTCTTCAGTCCCACATACACTTAATTATTTGATATGAAACATCAGAATAGATTGCGCAACTCTTCGCTACTACGTTGAAGCAGCTTTCATCTGCCACCATAGGAGCACTATCTGTGACATGTCAAGACACAACAGGTCGTGGCCTTTCCTGATGTATCATTGAACTATCTATTATGAAATTGTATAGAATAAACCCTTCGCTCACGAAATTTTCCAATGATGCAGCAGCTTGTGCGCCACATGCCTGCTGCCGATATATGCAGTTCAATGAAGAATCAGAAGCAAGGAGCATCAATCGATACGACCCAGGACATGCGGATCCGACGGCACTTACAGTTCCAACAAGAGATCCAACACCCAGCCCTAATGATCGGAATCGATCGCACTCAACTTCAGAACCAGATCAATACCTACCATGCAATATTGGCGATTACACCCAGGTCCAACCTCGAGTAGCGACAAAGGCATTACAAAGAAAAAGAGGGATGATCCGGAACACTGAAGAATGTGTGTTATGGAAGAGGCTTAGTGTGTTTTCATGCTTTCCATCAAACTTGGGACAATCGATCCATCTGATCGACGCGTAACCATACACCATCGATCGACTATCGCAGAATGAGAAGCAGAGGACCGACTAGACTTCAACAAGAGAACACGGAAAGGACATCATCTGTTATCTACAACCAGCATGAGTCGCGATATATGACGTGATATCCAGCATGGTCACTGCAAGAGCTAATGGATGTGCCATTAATTCACTGTCACGCACAGGAAACGATGTGAGCGAGGAATGCTATACTGGGCACATGGCCACCTATGGAGCTTAGAAACCACCTTTTTGCCAACCAGTCGTGTTCGATCAATTCAAGCACATGTATCGACGGTCATACACCGCTTGATCAAAAATCCAATCACGTCATTGCCCAAGGATACCGGTGGAGCATACAAGAGAATACGCTATGCAGATTACAGAGAGCGAACGAACTGCCGCACTGAGTCTCGCGCCTGGCATCTGGACAGAAGCTGGCTGGCCGTGAAAGACACGCGGAATAAGGGGCGTAACTGGAGCACTCGCATCGCGGCATCTCCTTCGGCCATCCAAAACGCACAAGCAAACGAAAACATCCAGAACCAAATTTGACGTGGAGCAGAAGAGACAGCCAGAGGATAGCATTAGCTCAGCACCAGATGCAGTTTGGATTTTGTTTTCAGACGATACTTCGGAGGACATGCCACGGAGATCTTTATGGCGAGAATGTCTAACTCTACCTAAATGGAGCAACTGTGAGCAGACGGCCCTTGTTATGGCTAATGGACATCAGGAAACTTCTATTGCAAAACAGAAGCGAGCCATCGAGCGAACGCCACATGGACAAACCATCGACTGCGAACCAATAAGGAGGAATGGGAAGCACGACAACTTATCCAACAATACAAAATATGTCGCCATCGACGAAAAGCAAGCATGCCATCGATCGATACCACCATTTCGCACCATTCCCACCATGTTCCAGCCGAGTCCCATGAGTTTGTACATTTCTGACCCCCTTAGTTCAGGAAAATCCCAGGATCGATCGTTGGATTTCAAAATCCAACTACTGGTAGACGGTCGCGTTTAGAGGTATGGAGAGAGAACTTATGAACGCCAAATTGGCAAGAAGAATTTTCCAATGCGGAAAAAGAAAAGATTAGTATGAATTCAACAGGAGGATGAGAATTGGTAATGCGCACGAGCTATAACAGAAGAGTGTTAATGTGCAAAAAAAAGACGACTTTCAGAGAGTCATTAGGGTCTAAGAGGAGCTACTATGTTTGAAGCTGAGCCTACAATATGTTTTACCAGAACATTGCAGCAAAGAACTCGCTAATGTCTAGGCATTAAAACAAAAGGACATACAGCAAGAGGCAGAGGATTAATTGATATTGTTTGCCATGAGAATCTACAAAGTTCAAAGAGAGCTCATTTGGATGATTTCTAACAGGGGAGCTTGATGATGTAAACAATTCCTATCAGGGGACAGGTGCCTCACCGGTTTTACTTACGAACTTATGGATGAGGATGAAGCAAGATTTGGATTACTGTCAAAGACAGAATTGCGGAGGTGGACGTGATGAATGACATCGATCGACGCAGGCATTCATTTTGCCATTCGATATCCGATTACTGATTTCGGACAGACCATATACGCAGGCCAGAAAAGAAAATAATAGAAGGACATATTTCAATGAAATTTCTTTTTCTCGAAAACCTGATGAAGGAAATATTTCCTCCAGCAATAAGGATATGTCAGAACTACAACTGCAAGACTGTAGATTTTTGCTACAGCGCACTAGAAGTACTTGATAATCTACGAAGGGAGAAGGCATGTCAGTGGAGGTAACAAGGAATTCATAAAGGAACGAGAAAAAGAAAGCCATTTAGAGAATTGGAAGCAATGGAGAAAACTCGTTGGGTAGCCATGGGTGTCCAAAAAGGAGAAAGGAAGATTAGAACAACATGTTTTTCCAAGTGTTGGATTCCCAGCCTTCCATTCTAGTCAAGGGAAGGGAAAGTTTCAAGACGGGTCAAACTTAAGACTATAAACCAAAAGCGGCTGAGGGGAGGCAAAAACCCTCATGTGTTGAGTTAAAGTTTTTAATTAGGATTTTTTGTTTTTTCAATTATTATTTAATTTCGTGATTTTATTTATTTTGCAGACTAAAAAAAATAGCAAGTAAGGGAAAACATTCCAGGTGTTACCATCGAAGCGGACACTGGGAGAATAACATCAGTCGACCAAACTGCAAGGGGAAAAACATCGTATTCAACCATTGGATCATGGGGGACCATTGGTTCGACACCATCCATCTTTCCCATCGATCGACCACTCTTTAACGCTGAAGGTCTGGTGTATAGAAGGTTTTCTCTTTCTTTTAAGCTATTATACTGATGATTCTTTGATTTTTTATCCCCTAAAAACCAATCCGAGCAGCGGATTACACTAGGACAGCTGTAATTTTTAGGTCTGGGGGGAGGGTTCGCTAATGCTTATTTTATTGTTTTGAGTTTTTATTTACTATTCTTCTATATATAAGTTTTTTTGAAAAAAAAACTTTTGATTTGAGTCAAATAGAAGAGGGACGCTATTGATTCAAAGATTTATTATTGGAACTTAACCCACCCACTTTAGCATCAAATTCTTAGAGGGTTGTTTGCAAGAGGATTTACTAGAGAACCAAAGTGGATCATCATGCCCACTATATCACACTTGCTTAGGAAAGTTCTGAAGGAACCCAAAAAGACTGATTTCCGAACCACTAATCCCTGAACATTATTTGCTTACTTTGGGGATTTGTATACCCATTGTATGCAGAGTTCCTTCTACAAGACCGCGGAAAGGTAAAACGTTCTGTGTGGCTTCCTGAATTCTCCCCTCTCTCTCCCTTCAGATATACGAAAAAATAGTCAAGCAAGGATTTGTGGTGGGCCTTAAAAAAAAACCAGTAAAGTTTTGATTCATTTAATGGGATCCTAGTGAAAGAAGATAAGCGTCAAAAAAAAGAAGTGGGATACCAAGATTCCTGGTGGGGTAAAAAACCATTAGGGCCTTTGATTCGATTGAGCATGTCCAAATATCTAAAGTCCAAATTAAAAAATAAAAATGGATACCCTAAAAAGAAGGTGAAGGCATTGGGACTTGAGAGAAAGTAAGGAAAGAGGATAGAGGAAAGGAAAGGATCAAGAAGAAAGGACTTTACCTCATGTGTTCAAATACTTTAAGAGGTAAGGAAATCCATTATATCCTTGATCGATACTTCCCAATGGTAAAACCATGCCCACTTTTTATTATGCATAGGAAATGAAAATCATAGAGTGGTAGATCAGATTAGTTTCACTAATGTTGTGGTAGGATGGATTTGGGTTGTTTATGGCTAGGGGAATTAGGATATATAAAAAATTCTCTATGATTGACTTGATAGGATTGTGACTCAATAAGTAAGGTGGAACCAAGTTATTACTTATGGGACATTATTGTGAGTCTTGCGCTTTTCCAAAAACCCACTTTCACAGGGCTTTGTGTTCCCCTTAGGAGGGGGACCAAAGCCAAAGGGTTAAGTCTGGGGGAGGTTGGATAAAAGCCTATTATTACAAGTTTTAAGGCCCCATTGTTAATAGTTCTCTATTTTTGGGTTTTTATTTATTTTGTTTGTGTCTAAGGGGGCTATTGTTTTAAAGGAGGTCTTTACATGTTTCCCTTGATTTTTACCCTTTTAGAGATTATATGGAGGATACTTGGAGCTTTTGGAGGCATTTAGAAGAGGATTGAATTCGTAGATGATCATTTAGAGAGTCGAAAGTTACAAGGTTGGACCATCGATCACGGACCACCAACCCTGGCGTCGGACCGATGCACCCGAACCAAGGTTATCGAAATTCAATGGTGGGCAGATTTGCATCGATCCGACGTCCAAATCGCCAGACGTGCACCAATCCCAAGGTCCCAAGTTAGAGGCAAGACACAAGATTAAATTATTATTACCCCTGAACGAGTTTTGACCTTAGATATTAGGGTTTTATATTTAAATTTATTGTTACCACCCAAAAAAAAGGAGAGGGGTGGGTCCTAGGTGGCAGATTTGTGTGTGGCACCAAAAAGCAGACTCCAATTATTAAGTTAAATAGGGATTTATTTAGGGGTTGAAGATTCAATAACTTTACCTAGGGAGATTTGCTATTTGAACCCCAGTATTTTGATTCTTTATTGGGATTAATATTGAAGAACAATTATTCCTATTAATTGATTATTCTTAAGTAGTTATCTAACTTAGATTAAGGTTGAAGGATAGCAATGCATGGAATTAGCCCAAAAAGTAAGGATTGCTAAGTGTAAAGTTAATATCCCATTTAATTGAGTCTTGTTTACTTTAATGCTTGCCATTATAGAGACGGTAACTTAGGGGATCTCGGAAAGTAGGGACATGGAAACGACTAACGAGGATAAGGTTCTTGGCCATATAGACGTTCAATTGGAACTAGGTTCGTAGTGCGCGGCATGTGAGAGATTGCCTAATTAGCTTGTGTGTAATATATATCAAATCTCGTTCACACTTCCTTTCTGATTTCACCGGCAGAGTTCGAATCGGGACATTAGAGGCCTTAGTCGAATCGATGGTCTTTCCTTTTCTTGCATACGAGAGTTGGAGTTAAAAGGGTCAGTAATTGTTAATATTATGAGTTCTGAGAATATTCACATATCTCGTGCTTCTTATTCTCTATAATATTCATTGAGCTTGAAAATCTAGGGATCTAGCAGATTTACATATGCATCTAGTTAGTCTAATAATCATATTTCCATATTACCACTGATTAGCATATTTCCAGATGGCATCTACACCTTCCAATAAGGAATATTACCTTAAACTGACTTACCAAACTTGTTACCAATATATATAATCCACCTAGCTTATCTTAAGAAATTAACGGAAATCTATGTGTGTCATTGTTCTCTATGTATTCAATCCTTAAGTATTACCCACTGATCTCTCTCTGTCGCAAGAGAATTGTCTTTGTGTGTTAGGATTAAGAGTTAATGATAGTTAATTGTTTAGGATATTTATACCTGCTACGACAATAAACCACACCCATGTCAGTTGAACATGAAGAGGATGAATGTCAATAGGGAGATGAAAGAGAGAATCAAGACGAAACAAGGTAAGCTTGATGATCAAGAACAACCTTTTCGTAACAACCTAAGCCCCAATGTGACTTGCAAGACAAGGTATTGTTAACGAGAGTTGATTAGGGAACTTGGGAAAATTTTTTCATAAGCCATTACTTCACTGTTATAAGGCAATAGGACCGCTTGGACGAGCTGAGTTCACGTGTGAGTAAGAACCAGCTGTTGGGACCGACTTGGAAAAGTCACTTTCATCTGGTATGCCTGAACCAACATTCTGAGACTCTTCTGCCTTTTGTTTGATTCATTATCTAGGATTGTAATATAGTTCAATATTATCTCAGGAAGTTTCGTTCCCCGTAAATGTATGTGTCTTGCTGCTCTTAATCAACAAGAAAATCAGGTCCGCTTTATATACTGGTTCTCTCTCTACTCTTCATCTCATGAATCTCTCTCTCTCTCATGTTCTGTGCTGAGTTCTTCACTAATTTCTCACATACTCTCTACAATCTCTCAGTTCTTCATGGTATTAGCCTTCTTAAGTCTTGCAGACTTGTATCTAATTCAACTCCGCTAAATGCTAAGCTAGTTACTCTGTTTTTACTCTCTCATTCAACAAGAGATACTCTTTTTTCACTCTGTTCCTCTCTTTTCGCAGTGTTTAACCGTGCTGGATATTCTAGTATTCGACCCCACACTTGTTAGTCCTGAAAACTCCCAATTATTAGAAAATATTTTTCATATTCGTGTCTCAAATCCATGAGTTCTCCTTTACCACCACCCATCAGTCCATAGTTTTTTCTAGTGGATAAAAGAAAACTAGCATGAAATGAAGATACGAAGTCTTATTCCTGTAACCCTAAGGGTGTGTAACTACCTAATATGGTCAAGCAGTGGCCAGAGTTACCTTGGGAAGTCATCGCAACTTGGCGACAACACATCATAAAGGCTGAAGCTTCAAAGAGGATGACTCAGAGGATGGTGTGCGGTGGCTCTGAGATGAAGAAAAGTGGGTTCAAGAGACCAGATAGCACTTGAGCGATCATTCACAGCTCTCTCTCAGATTTAATCATGGCAGGCTTATTCACATTGTGAACCTGCCAAGGCATCTAAGGGAGAGGTCTTAAAAAATTTATGTGAACCTTTCCAACCTGAGCGCGGTTAAGTAAAGAGGCATTATCAACACTTGAGCAGGTAAGCGAGTAGAGTTTAATTCAGTACGTTTGGCAAGTCAGAAGGCCTATGGGCAGAGCTGGATCATGCTAAGACATTTCTCTGCGGTGATCCAGATTGTCATAAGAGATATGAATATGCTAAAGGTCATCAGCCTTCTCCTGAACCTAAGTCCATACTACATCAAGTTTGATCAAGCATGTTTTTGAGGGAAGATAAGATTCCTAACCTAGATGGCGTGTGTTGGTCTAGTTCAGAGAGAACAAATGTCACATACTCTATTTACAAGCGAAAGGAAGCAGCTCTCAAGGATATGCACAAGCAAGGATGGAAGGATGGTTCTTGTACCAGGACACAAGAAGGCCAAGAAAAAGACATGTCAGGAGGTGAAACCAGCCAAACATGTTCACTCTCAAACTGGTGGAATTAAACTCAAGAAAGAAATAACAATCAATTTTCTGAAGTGGCCACTTGAAAGGTGCATCTATGTACTCAGCTCCTACCAGTTGATACCAATGGGAGGGAATCTTGAAACAAAGGCAGTGATCAATTATGGCCTTATTAGAATGAGGGAGATTGAAGCCATTGATCAAGGCAGCCAAGGCCATCATCTCCGCAAAGCAGTCTGGTACTCATTCCCTTACCTCTGGGTCAATCATAATAGATTCAGGAGCTAGTCATCATATGATTAGTTATAAGAATCTTATTGGTGATGTTTAGGCCTTCCTTTAGGAAATGTAAAAATAGCTAATGGAGATAAGGTTAAGATAAGAAGGAATAAGGACCCTTAAACTTTTTGATGGAGAGTCCACTTTTCTATATGCCTAGTTTTGCCTCTAGCCTTCTTTATGTGAAAAATTCCACGCGTGACATTGAATTTTCAGGTGGTTTTTAGGCCTAATGATGGTGAGTTTCAGGACCTTAAGACATGGAAGGTGATTGGTGAAGGAAACAGTCAGGGTGGTTTATACCATCTCCAAAAAGACTAAGCTTTCTAAACTCCCTACTCCTTCTCATTTGTGCATGATCTGTAACTCATATGCGTGTGATAGTACTACTTGGCATGCTAGGTTAGGTCATCCTCACACTCGTCCACTAGAGATCATTATGCCTAATATGTCATTTAATCACTTAGAATGTAAAGAATGCATCTTAGGAAAGCATTGCGAAACTGTGTTCCCCGACATCTTAAACAATTTATCGAGAATTGCCTTTTGATCTAGTCCATTATGATGTTTGGACCTTGCCTTGTATGTCTAGATATAACCATAAGTATTTTGTCAACTTTATAGCATGAAATTCAAAATACACTTGGATCACCTTGCTGCTCTCTAAGGATCGTGTGTTAGATGCTTTTATGAAATTCAATTTATGTCACTAACCACTTTAAGGCTAATGTAACGGTTACGAGGTCAGACAATGGAGGTGAGTATAGAAGCCATGCATTCAAGAATCATCTGGCAAAAAGATCAATGATGTTTGCCATGCAAATGTTCCTAAGAGATTCTGGAGTGATGTTGTGGTCACAACTTGCTATCTAATTAACATGATTCCTACCAGGGTGCTGAAGGAAATCTCTCCTTATGAAGTATTGAACCAAAACAATACCATCTATTCAACACCTTAGAGTGTTTGAATGCACCTGCTTTGTGTTGATCTCAGGAGAGCAAAGAAATAAGCTAGAGGAAAAGAGCATGAAGTGCATGTTCATTGGATACTCACCTACACAGAAAGGATACAAGTGCTACAATAGTGAAATAAGGAGAGTACTTGTATCCAGAGATATGAAGTTTATGAAGGCAACGAGTTTTATGCTGAGACAAATTGAGATGAGCTCAAAGATCTGTCTCAAGCATTCGACAAGGCCAAATTGAATTGTTATGGAAAGTCTTGGCATCAGTTTGTCAAAAGAACCTGAAAAAATCCAGGGAGGTTCCCAATCATGCTATAGAAGAGGATTAGGAAGTTACTGGAGTCACTCATCCCTGATCATGAGGGGGGGGGGGGGATAGAATTAGAGAGCCTGAAGTGCGAACACAACCTGAACAGAAATCAATAGCTCATGATAAAGATGAGAAGCCATCAGAATCAGAAACTGAGAATCAAGTAGGCCAACTAAGTGAAACAAATGAGGCAGAACCTGATCAGATACAACCTTTGAGAAGGAGTATGAGATTCACGAAACCTGCTTTAAACTGGATCAATACAAGAGTTTACTTCAATGCTGAAGTTGTGGCTCATCCAATAAGTGCAGTATGCTCTCTTGTTCAATATTCGGATGAGCATCAAGTCTTCAGAGGGGAATTGGATTAGGAATACATCCCAAAATCTTGGGAAGAGGCTATGCAACATGAGGCGTGGAGAGAGTCTTTTGTAGATGAGATCAAATCCATGATCAAGAATGATACATGGTTTGAAACTGAGCTCCCCAATGCAAGAAAGCTGTGACAAGTCACCTCATATACCCCATCAAGTATCTAGCCGATGGAAAACCAAAAATGAGAAAGACAATGCCAGTTGCAAGAGGATACACTTAGGTCTATAGGGAAGATTATCTTGATACATTTGCACCAGTGGCCAAGCTGCATACTATATGGATTCTTCTATCACTTGCTGTCAACTTAGAATGGGATCTATGGTAGATGGATGTGAAGAATTCCTTTCTACAGGGAGAGTTGGAAGATGAGGTTACATGCGACAACCTTCTGGCCTAGAAAGCATGGTAAAACCAGGGAATATATCAAGGTTGAAGAAGGCAATCTATGGCTTGAAGCAATCTCCAAGGCCTGGTATCACAAGCTCAACACCACCCTCAATGGAAGAGGCTTTGTAAAATCTGAGGCAGATCATACTCTCTTCACTCTAACCAGCAAGCAAGGGATTGTGGTCGTTCTTGTGTATGTTGATGACATTATCATCACTAGCAGTGACAAGGAAGGTATACTGTCATCAAAAGCTTTTCTAAAATCATCCTTTGATATCAAAGACTTGGGAGAGTTGAAGTACTTACTTCCTAGGGATTGAAATATGCCGCTCTACAGAGGCGGCTTATCCCAAAGGAATTACACACTTGATGTTTTAAATGAGGCAGTAAACTTTGGAGGAAGACGAGACAAGACACCATTGGAAGAAGGCTACAAGGTACTGCGAGAGGAGAGTTTGAGGCTACTCCATTTGAAGATGTCAAGAGGTTTAGGAGAACGGTTAGGAAGCTCATATACCTGACCATCACTCGCCCAGATGTGTGCTTTTCTGTGAACCAAGTGAGTCAAGACATGCAAACTCCAAAGGTTCATCACTGGAACATGGTGGAGAGGATCTCGAGATACTTAAAAGAGGCTCTTGGTCAAGGTGTTTGGATGGCTTGAAACAATAGCACAAAGTTGTACGTTAATGTGATGCTGATTGGGATGGACATAGAGTTGATAGTAGATCAACAACAAGCTATTGTACCTTCATTGGAGGAAATTTTGTCACATGGAAGAGGAAGAAGCAGAAGGTTGTCTCTTGTTCAAGTGCTGAGGCAGAGTACCAATCTATAAGGAAGCTTACTAGTGAACTCATATGGATAAAGGGATTGCAAAAGGACTTGGGCATTGAGATAACTACTCCTATGACTATGCATTGTGACAAACAGGCAGCAATACACATTGCATCTAACTCAGTCTTTCAAGAGAGGACTAAGCACATAGAAGTGGATTTCCACAAGGTCAGACAAGTAGTGGAACAGAAAGTCCTTCTTCCATGCTACACTAGAAGTGAAGATCAATTGGCTTACATATTCACCAAGGCAGCCAGCAGCAAGGTTTGTGAGTTCATCCATCCAAAACTTGGACTCATAGATCTCACATGTCACTGATCCTCTTGCCATGGAGTGTTATACTCTTTTCCTTGGCTTGGTTTTAACCCAAGTGGGTTTTCCAAGCAAAGGTTTTAATGAGGGAATACTTCATGGTATCCAAGCTATACCTATCCACATGGTCAAGCTTGAGCGGGAGTCTTGACATGAAGAGATTAATGTCAATAAGGAGATGAAGAGATCAAGTGAAACAAGGTCAGGCTTGATGATCAAGGAACAACTTGTTAGTACAACCTAAGCCCCAATGTGACTTGAAAGAAAAGGAATGAAGATAGTTGATTAGAACTAAATCAGAAGGCATTACTTCACTTGTCTAAGGCGATATGACTGTTGGAAGAGCTGGTTCACGTATGGAGTTAAGAAACCAGCCTTTGGGACCACTTGGACAAGTCACTTTCATCTGATTTGCCTGAACTAACAGTCTTGGACTCTTCTGCCAGTTTGTTTATTCATTATCTATGATTTAGTTAGGTTAATATTATCTCAGGGAAGTTGTTCCTCTATAAATCTATTGTCTTGTGCACTGAATCAAAAAAGGAAATCAATTACTCTTTATTCTGGTTCTCTCTTTACTCTTCTCTCACGAAATCTCTCTCTCTCTTCTTATGTTCTTGCTGAGTTCTTCACGAATCTCACATAATCTCTCTATAATTCTCTCATTCTTTCAGTTTGAGCACATTAGATATCTTACTGGTATGTCATGGTTTTTACCTGATTTCACCCATTGTATATATATGGTTTAGAGTCTTTTATATGTAATTGGTATTATTTTAGAGTTTTATAAGTTCAGGTACTCATTGGAAGCAATTGGAGTTTTAAGATGATTTTGGAGCTTTGAAGAATGCTCAGCCGAAAACTCGAAGTCGGAACCAGAATACGTAGAAACCATCGATCAACGTCCCACCCTGAGTGTCGATCGCGGTCAACACTTTCGCGAGTTAATAGAAGATTTGAAGAAATCACAATTTTACCCAAAAGTTCTATTATTTGCATGACAAATCCGTAGCCACATTTTAGACCCTGAAACATGTCTGAAACAGTCTAAAACTCTAATACGAAAAGAGAGTTGAATTAGGAGTTTAGAGAACATATCAAACATAAGAATTGTATTGTTTAGAAGTAGCGTCGATCGACACCGCGTAGTGGCCATCGATCGACACACCGTTAAAAATCACGAGAGTGACTTACCTAAACCTTTGAGTTTGAGTTCAGAACATCGCTTCACTAAAACCCTTAACATTATATTAATCCGCATTAATTAGTTACCTGGGAGTTGCCCTAAGTCTAATCCTTCACAATAATCTTCACAAACTAAAACAATCCCTAAATCACTATTTATCAATTAATACTTTTATCTAGCTTTATTTCGAAACAATAAATCGGTTGAGTAATCTTAGAGTCTCTGTTGATTCGGTCCCTATGTACAACACTGGACCTCTTATTAGAGAGAGTAAAAAGTAGCTCATAGGTTTAATTTGAGAGTGCATAAGAAAAGCTACATCAATTTTTTTTTTGCCGTTGTCGGGGACTCTTTCGTATTGCCATTAGATTTAGTTTAGAATATAGTCTAGATTTTTACCTTACTATTTCTAACTTATTCTTTTCTTCTTCCTGATAACACAGGTACATTTTTAAGAGAATATGGACTCTGGACGACAAGAATCGATCGACGGATCTCTTCCAGGATCGATCGACGTTCGTCCACCAACGTCGGGCGACACTCTGCTACCACCATCGACCGATACCAATCAGCCGGAAGCAGGAAAGTTCGTCTATACTGAACTTATTAATGAGGAAGTAGTTTTGAAATATCTAAATGATCATGAATGCAACGAAGCAAGCCAAATCATTAATAAAGAGGGGGCTGCTATCCCTACCAAATAACTAAAACTCCAACAGATGAGATTAACAATAAATTGCCAATGCTTGAATACGTAAATCCTAGCAGAACCTATTCCAATAGGTCCGCTATCAGATTGCCAGATAACCATGCATGAAACTCTGAACTTAACGCTGATTACCTTGTTCTGAAAAATAAAATATGTTCAATGGCCTCCGTACTAAACACCCGAATGATCACATCGAACTGCTAGATGACATGGTGGCCTGACGGCTTTAACCGTTGCAAGGTTTTCCTTTTCTCCCTTGTAGGGGATGCCAGGAGGTGGCTAGACCAGCTACCACCTGGATCCCTAATTTGACGGAAGGATAGCAGAACGCTTTTAATAATCACTTCTTCGACGAAGAGAGATACTGGGAAGCGAGAAGAGAAATTTCGACATTCCTTCAAGGTAACCGAAAATCTTTTAAAAACACTTGCGCAAGGTTCAAAGACTCCCAATCGCGATGCCCACACCATGGCTTTTCTGAACGCCATCTCATCAACACCTTTTATAGAGGAATAAACCTAGACTATCAACCAATCCTTGATACAGCCAGTGACGAGAACTTTGGTACTCGAAACCCTGAGAAAGCTAAGAGACTGATTGAAAATATAGTTTCAGGTAAAGCCTTTCAGAGAAGAGATACCGATAGAAAGGAACCATTAACGTCCGCAGAGGATAAGCACTTTATCCAAGCTAAGAAGACTCTGGTTCAGTAGCACCTCTTCTAGATAAACACACTCGATCCGAACAACATGGTGAGGACGATGATATTTATTCCAAGAACAAAAGAAGAGTTGAGTTCACGGATGTGATGAGTTTAAACGATTAACGATTGGGGAAAACCTTGGCAGTTTTGCAAGCAACTACGACATAACGGTGAAGAGACATGAAAGAAGTTCAAAATCAAGAATGAATCAAGTATTCACAGGAAACCGTAAGGAAGCCTCCGACGCGCAGCGATAAATTAGATTTAATATACTTGGAGATGACGGAGAAATTAGAAACTCTGAGTGAGAAAATTAAGAGAATTGACAACCAAGTTGTGAATAACGCCCTTTCTATCAGGAGAGAAGAAGTATTCCTACCTCGTATGACAAACACCAACCCTAGGAGTCAAATCAATTCTGTAACTTTACGAAGCGGAAAAAAAAACTCATTCCCAGCACAAAACAGAGCATCACCATTGATAAATTCGCTAGAATTGCACAAGATGGGAAAGAAAAATCAAATTCCAATCATCTTGACATTGACGAGCATGGTCCCGAAATTCCTCTCGAAACAGAAGTATTAGATCACCGCTGACGACCTAGAGGAATATCCCACTAACTTGAAGGAGAAAGAAACAGAAATGGAGGATCTCGAGACCATTGATCGACACCTCTCGACCTAGAAGCAATCGATGCCCAATCCCCAGCCCAAAATTAACCGAACTGGTCAAAACTAGGGTCTAGCCGAGCGAGAACCACTTTTCCTTGTAGTAATGCCAAAGCGAAAAAGAGTCAAATCAGCAATATGCAAGAAAGCTTTGACAAAGTGATCATCGAGATGCACTTAGCATGCCTAAATGGTTTCACCTGCAATCAAGAATAATGTGAAAGACACAGTGTCATGAGGATCATTGAAACATAGCATAGCATAATGATGGTATTCGAGGAATGAGCGCGATTATTCAAGGAGAAACCCCAGTTAAACTTCTGATCCCGCAGCTTGTGTTCTAGATTGCACCATCCGCAATGAGAGATTCCAAAAGATCACTTTTGTGGTTTAGGCTATAGTGTAAACTTGATGCCTTACTCAGTACAATCTCGCTCAGGCTAACTCAGTTCCTGTCTACCTGGATGACTCTCATCTTAGCCGATAGATCCACTAGGATTCAGAGTGTACTTGAAAGTGTGCCCATTCGCATTAATGAGTGTCTTATACCATAGAACTTCATAGTGCTAAGATAGGAAATCCCGTAATTTTAGTGCTATGATCAAGAACCCAGAAATCCCGTATTTTAGAAGACCATTCCAGGCTACAGCCGGAGCTATCATTGATGTCATAGACAGACGCATATGTCTCAATATCAAAAAATACCAATGGTTTTACATGGAAACATAGTCAAGAACCCTGATAGATGGTCAAGCTACTATATAGATCACTTTCTGAATTAGCTGAAGAGTCGTTTATGATGGATATGTGTTCTAATGATGCCCTTGAGGAAGCAGCAATCACATCGTCCGAAAAATAAAAAGTCTGCATTGGATGATCGAGCTGAGAAGTATGTGAGATGATGATGCCACCAGTAGGAGCAATGTATGTCGACATCAAAGAATTGATTATATCGACTACTCGTCAATCGACGTGCAAAGTCTGACCATCGATCAACAGTGTTCAATGACACACAGATTTGAGAAGGATAACAGCACCCAAGATTGAGCTATAACACTCTCACCTGCATTAAATATAGCCTTCATTATATGAAAACTCCTATCATGTCATCATCAATGCCGACGCTGAATAGCGGAGAACAAGCACTTCTGCTTAACAAGTTGCAAAAACATCCTCGCAAGGCTAGTGTCGAATATATATTTAGATGACATTCAGCATTTACTCTAATCTATGAACTCGCATAGGAGACACCTAGGCAGAGATGAATCGAAATCATCCACTGAACATCAGAGAAGATCTAATATCCCAACCTGAAGAGTTAGTCAAAAAGAACAAGCATTGAAACTTACTGGAAGCAGCTGTTACTTACCTATATTCAGATAGTAATTTTGGTCAGTCCAGTTCATGTCTGTCCAGAGAGAGAGGAATTACAGTGGTGAGGAAAATGAACAAAGATGAATGATCCCGATGAGAACTGTAACCGGACACAGAATGTTTATCTCTGGTTCACAAAAAGCTAAACACTGTCACGTGTATTAGATGTTACAGAGGCTCCATGCCATCAATACTATTGTGTTTCTCGATGGGTATTCAGAATTTTTCCAGATTCCTATACATCTCGACGATCAAGAAAAGAACTCGTCACCTGTCGCTTATGCGAACATTTGCAGACCGCAAAATGCCTTTCGACTTTGTATAACGCTCATGCCAACATTCTAGAGCATGCATGGAGTCTATATTCACCTACACTTTAAGATGGATATCTCTGTCTTACATGAATTTGACATAGAAGTGCAACCGATAAGAAAGGAGTAGAAACGGAGCTCGCAGATCACCTTATCTCGATTAGGGTGAAGACGACATCCTATTCGACAATTACTACCAACAACAAATAATGTCTACCCAAGCAGAATCGACTTTCATAGGGCATGTGCGTTCGTTAGATGAGAAGATGCTGCTCGATGCGCACGACAGGACCATAGATTGCATGACATCTCTGAAAGAAGAACGAGATGATATTCCACATTGATATAAATGTCAGATGCAGATCCTCGCTTTCAACACAGAGATTCTCCCTGGAGGTAGAATTTTAAGTCGGGTGGGGGTGCTTTGAACACCTCTGATAGACCCTAGTACGCAGATATAGTAAGCTATCTTGCAGCTGACGTAGAACCAAGAACTCCTTAAAGGATACCACAAAAACAAATTTTGAAGAGATATACGAGATATCACTGGAATGAACCCTCCCTTTACAAAACATTGTTCTGAGGGCATATACAGACAATGCGTTGCTGAAAGCGCAACCTCAAATATTTTTTACCATTGTCATGGATCCGATTATGCTTGGGCATTTTCGCCAGTTTTATGACAGTGTCAAAAATTCTACAAGCAGGCTTTGGGTGGCCAACCATGTTTCGAGATGCTCAAGCCTACGTAGCAAAGTTCGATCCACGTCAAAGGAGAGGAAAAATCAGAAAGAGACACGAAATGGAAACAGAATTTCCATACTTGAAGTTGAAGTGTTTGATTGCAGGGGCATCGACTTTATGGGTTATTTTCTTTATTCGCATGGAAACATATACATATTAGTCGCCTGTAGACTACGTATCCAAATGGGTTAAAGATATAGCCACTCAAAAAAAATGATGCTGCTGTAGTCGTCAAACTTTTCAAAAGTATAATCTTTCCTTGATTTGGAGTTCCACGAATCGTAATAAGGCGACGGAGGTACCCCACTTTATTAACAAAGTGTTCGAAAAACTACTCAAGAAACATGGAGTTCACCATCAAGTGCAACACCTATCATCCCCAGACTAAAGGAAAAGTAGAAGTATCCAACCGTGAAATCAAGGAAATCTTAGAAAAGACGGTATGATCAACTGGTGGAGATTGGTCTTTAAAATTGGATGATGCACTTTGGGCCTACCGAACCGCGTTTAAAACACCGTTAGGAACCACCCCATTACACTTACTCTATGGAAAAGCATGCCATCTCCCAGTTGAGCTAGTGCACAAAGCAGAAAAGGACATCAAAATAACAAATTTTGATGTTAAATCCGCTGAAGAAAGAACATTAATCCAATTGAATGAAACTGGACGAGATCGGGTATAATGCCTACGAGAACTAAAGCCCATCACGACAAGAAAATCATTTCCAGGGATTTCGTACCTAACAACCAAGTACTCTTTTACAACTCTTGCTTGAATCTATTTCCCGGCAATTGCGTTCGCGTTGGTAAGGACCCTTCACCGTGAGAGAAGTTACACCTTATAGAACAATTGTCCTGATTAACCCGAAAGGGGAGAACTTCACAGTGAATGGGCAAAGACTAAAGCATTATTGGGCCAAAGCTGAAATTCCGAATTCTCAGACCATGCGTCTAGAGATGCCAAATCACGATTGATAAACCCAATTTTATATCGAGCTTACGACCTTAAACAAGCACTGAGTGGGTGGAAACCCACATGTAAATAGTTAAAATTTATAAGATTTTTAACAAATTAAGATATTAACAATATACATATATATATATATATATATATAAATATGCACGTGAACTTTTAAATTGAAATAGGAGGAACACAAATGACCATCGATCGACATCCCTATAGGACAATCGATCGACGGACTAGTGTTGAGTCTGTATAAGCTCGACATGACCTTTTCATAAACACTTTTTCATAACCGCCAAAACTGTGATTTCTAAAGCTGATTACTCTCTCAAAATTTGGCTGATTTTGCTCATTCTTGAGACTTACCCACCACGATTTTCACTCTCTATCTTTTTAGTTCACTTAATCCACCGATCATCAAGGCTATGTTCTCTAAATCTCATAGTTTAGGGAATTTATACGGCTTGAGACAAAAAATCAAAAATTTTAGGGCTTAGATCATAATTTAGAATAGTTGAGAGTGATGGACTACTAAATTAAGAGTTATCAACTATTAGTAACTGTGGTTTGCATGATCTTTGGTTCGATTTTAGAGCTAAAGATCTTAGTGATATCGTGCCTGAAAATCGATCGATACCTATGAGGGACCGTCGATCGACGGTTGTAACAATTTTCGTATATTTGTTGATTCTGGTTTATTTTGGCGATTACAGATGGACAAGAAAAGAACCAAAGCACGTTTCGACGTTGGTGGCACCAGTTCCGCACCATCAGGACCCCCATTCCATGACCCTTGGCCCAAAGAGGAGAAGGATTTGATTGACACATTTGAGCATTACCATGATCTTCGAGCAACTGTAGCCTCGAGAGAATGCACCCACAAAGCTGTATCTTAGGACAGGGATGACAACGGCACTCTCGATTACAACGCCTGGCAAGGCTTTCCATTGAGCCCACCAGGTTCGTCAATAGAGATGTCCTGAAGAAGCTGGGCCTCCAGTCTGCTACCAGACATGATGAGACAGCTGGGGATTGGAACCATGGCTACTAGGCCGTATGCACTCTATCCTGAGCTGGCCAACAGTTTATGGCCACAGCTCGAGTGATTTACCAGAACTCTAGGGAAAAGAGGGCGACCGAGGTCTATTTGACGTTCATCATGAGAGGCATCAGATACAACATCACCATTCCTGACCTCTGGCTAAGTCTACGGGTTTGACAACCCTGAGGAACCTTGGCTGCACCGTCTCTCCCTTCCTTGGGCAGACAGCTTTTTGGGAACTCATAGCCACAAGCCACTTCGACTCCAGCTCAGCCACTCAGACCGGACGTCCGCCACCCATTCCTGCACTACTTCCTGAAGATCCTTACCAACAGTCTGTTGTGCAAGATGGAGTAAAAAAACTGAGGGTTCAGGAGCTCACATTGCTGTACCAGTCAGTCAGAGGCTTGTTGAGCTTGATGAGGAGGTTGTTCCACCTCCAGTGAGCGACCAGCAGCTGAACCTGGGGGATATTTTTGTAGAGAACTTGGTGTCCATAAGGAAAAACCTTTCAAGGGATCCGGCCAAAAGAAGAAGACGGTGGGGAGCCTTCTGAAACCCATCTTTTTACATCTTGGTATCAGCCTTCAGAGAGCCTCTGTAGAAACAGAGATAGAGTACATGGATGAGGGCTCACTTGATGAGAGCAGGTTGGCTGTTGGAAGGACGCTACTGGTCTTTTGTGGATGATGCAGGTCCTCATATGATAGAGCTTCCAGAGCGCGATATTACAGGACTTCGCCAAAAACCAAACACGCCTTGAGTTCAGACCGGGACGAGCGCCTCTGGGTAATGCACCTGTCCATATACGCCACAGAGGAGGACTCAAGGCAGCGCATACATCGGCGGAAGATGAGCCAGCAGCAGCACCACCCCCTCTTTCAGCATTCCCACACATCCCAAAGATCCCCATCCACGATCACAGAGACTTCCAATAGTCATGGTGGGTGCACATAACGCCATATGGGGTAGGATAGAGGCGATGTCCACGTTGCCAGTGCTTCATCTGTCCGCGCACCAGAGCAAGGTCGACGCCTGCAGCTCCAGAACCACTTACACCTGCCAGACATGGACACTACCAACGAGGAGTAGCCATACATTTTGCTCTCCTCTTTTTTATTTTTATTTCCAGACTTATGCATGACTTATTTTATTTCGTTTGCTTTGACGTATTTAGAACTTATGTTTATTATTATCACAGTTTTGCTATTTTAACATGAAATTTTTGAGTGTCTAACAGTGCAAACAAAAGAGAGATGATTCAGATTATGGAGATTTTAGACACTTTTTTACAGTTACTTGCCGACGGGTTCATTCTGTCCGTCGAGCATCGATCGATAGTCTTTGGTACCATCGATTGATGGTGACTATTACAGAGAGGTATGAGTTCTTATATCCTAAACAAACTAACTTATTTCCACTTAAAATTTATTTAAAACTCGACAATTCTCATACTATTTTTAACATTGGGGACAGTGTTAGTCAAGTTTGGGGGAGATAGTTATTGATACAGTATTATATTTTTGATTTTTTATTTCTTACTAACGATTTTTTAATATTGTTTATTAAGTCAAAATTAGAAGTTAGGTATAGACTATAACCTTTTTTCTGGAAACAGTTTGTTTTCAACATTTTCTAGCTCCATTCTGAGATGAATGGAAAAGCTAAGTAGATTGTTTATCCTATAACACCCACAATATCTAAGAACTTTCGAAGGAACCAAAAGCTAACGTTCAACCTAAGTAACTATATATGCTTGTTATGGGGCTTGGTATACATAGGATCGGAATCCTCTTGCAATTCTGAAAGGTTTAAAATACTTTACTTTCTGATCCTCCTCTCACCTTTCTTATGCATCTAATATATATAATATTATATATACATATAGATAATATATATAAAGAAAAGGATTTGAGATGATTTCTTGAGATGCAGAGGGGTAGGTACATTACTGATGACCCTACTATTCTAATTCAAAGGAATGATCACACATCGTTGGAAGCGAGGGATATGTACATTACCGATGACCCCACTATTCGCTACAACTTTGTCAAAAAAAGAAATCCAAAGAAGATGATATATGTTTGTATCGTCAACATTAATCATTTGATTGGTATCTAAACAGATTACAGAGAAGAAAGA
Source organism: Moricandia arvensis (assembly GCA_905132765.1). Taxonomy (NCBI): domain Eukaryota; kingdom Viridiplantae; phylum Streptophyta; class Magnoliopsida; order Brassicales; family Brassicaceae; genus Moricandia; species Moricandia arvensis. The sequence continues at coordinate 12,019 of CAJHQP010006954.1, read as the reverse complement.
AGAGAGAGGTAAAGGATTAGAAAGGTTACAGGTGGTTCAGACATTTGCTTGGGTAAAAAACCCACGTGTCCTCTGATCGATACTCCAAGATAAAGCAATGCACCCTATATTATATATTTAAATGAGGATAGTAGAGGGTATGTCAGATAGGTTCTCGTAGGTTGTGGTAAGGAAGATTGATTAGCTAGCAAAGTACATGGAAATACTCTAGATGTGGTTGCAACAGAAAATTAGGTGAAACAGTGTTGTAAGGAGCTGGTTAAGTCTTTTTTGTTTTCAAAACTTTCACTGCTTTATTCTATGTTTTGCTTGAGGGCAAGCAAAAGGATAAATCTGGGGGAGTAGCTATGTCACGGTTTTATCTGATTTCACCCCATGATATATTTATGGTTTTAGAGTCTTTTATATGCAATTGGTATTATTTAAGAGTTTTTCCAGGTTCAGGTACTCATTGAAAGCTATTGGAGCTTTAGATCATTCAGGAGCACTTGAAGAATGCTCATCCGAAAACTCAAAGTAAGATTATGCAGAAACCATCGAGCGACGTCTCACCCTGTGTCTCGATTGACGGTCAACACTTCCCGCGAGTTAATAGAAGATTTGAAGAAATTACAATTTTACCCAGAAAGCTTCCAGTATTTGCAAGACAAGTTCTTGGCCGCATTTTCGACTACTTATTAGGTTTCTTAGTTGTTTGCAAGAGGACACTTGTTTTACAACCTTTTTGATACTTGCAACTTTGACGACTACCATTGAAAAGAGAGAGATATTCTTTTACAGACTAAGATCTGAACTCCCTTGTTTTTATTGTTATTTCTATGTAATTCATTCAACTATTCATAATGTTTATCACAATCATGTATGTGTAGTCCATGTTAGATTTAGGTTCTTCTAAGTAGATAATGGCTTGCTGATGTTATGAAATTGTTAGGGTTATTCTAATAAGTTATTTGTTTAAGTAGATCTTAATGCTAAGTTGAATCTCATCACCTCAACTTTAGATAATAGGATGTTGTAGCGCAAGCGGGAGCTTGGCTATACCCTGAAACATGTCTTAAACAGTCTAAAACTCTAATAACAAATGAGAGTTGAATTAGGAGTTTAGAGAACATATCAAACATAAGAATCGTATCTGTTTAGAAGTAGACACCACATTGTGGCCATCGATCGACACACCGTTAAAAATCACGAGAGTGACTTACCTAAACCTTTGAGTTTGAGTTCAGAACATCGCTTCATTAAAACCCTTAACAATCTGTTAGTCCGCATTACTTAGTCTAGGTGAGAATTCCCCTAAGTCTAATCATTTCCAATAATCTTCACAAACTAAAACAATCCCTAAATCACTATTTATCGATTAATACTTCATCTGAATTAAATTCGAAACAACAAATATATTGATTAATCTTAGGGTCTCTGTGGATTCGATTCCTAAGTACTACACTGAACCTCTTATTTGTGAGAGTATAAAGTAGCTCATAGGGTTAATTTGAGATTACATAGTAAAAGCTACATCATTTACTATTGCATTCAAGTTCTAGGACGGTTAATCACACACCTTAACATATATACATCATAATTCTATTTCCTTAAACACTAAGTCTAGCTATTTCATCATATAGTTTACAACAAACTGTTTACTTGTTTACGAATGTTTACTATCTTTTAATTTCATAAATTAATCTTAATATCTCTACTTTATTGTGCGCCCACTCTACCTGTGGATTTGATGCTTAAGTACTACAACTGAACCTCTTATTTGAGAGAGAAAGTTTCTCTAGGGTATATTGACCGATATCAACCCCAAACCGGTGGCATTGGAAACAAAACTAAGAGTTGTATCTTGTGTCAAAAGATGAGGTTAGTCACATCAGGGGCAAGCATCCATATATTGCTAAACTTCTGACCCATTTGCGCGATTTCTCACCTCAAATAGCTCAAGAATCTCAAAAGTTTCCCTAAACGCACCTGAAACTAGAAAGAATCTAAAACGACTCCAGACATATATAATAGACTCTAAATAAGATTTATACCATGGCCTAAAAGTGGTAAACACCATGGTACTTCATGGGGTCTCCTCCTCCTCCTGAATCAGAGGCTCCGAAGAGATCTAATTTAAGGGGGAGGTCCACGAAGGGTCGAGCAAATCGATCAGCTCAAATTACCCCAAGAGCACTCTCTCATATAAGAGGTCAATTGTAGTACTTGGGATCGAATCCACAGAAAGCGTGGATCACACAATAGACTATCAGCTATAGGTAAAGCTAGAACAAAAATGGAAAGCAATAAAACAAACATAACAAGTTATCAGTTTGTAAGCCATTAGGGAAAAAGGCTAGATCCAGGGAAATCAAACAAGCAATGAAAACTCAGATTAATAGTTTCTAATTGTTTAATGAGTTCATTCCTAGAACTCGAGCTCCATTATAAGTTATTAAACTCTCATTGTGACAACTATCTAAAATCTAGATCCTCAAAGTCAACTCTCGTTTTGCGACCAATTTCTCCAGAAAAACATTAAGATTCAATTTGATATGTTCGACAAGTTATCTAAAACCAACTCTCGTTGTATCTATCAACTTAGCTTAGCAGGATTCAGATCAGGATATTAGTCACACTCTCGTTTTGATCCAATTATCCTAAGATCATGTTCTAGTGAGACACCAATAGAATAAGCAATAAGAAAAATCTTGATGAAGGAGCCAATGGATTACCCTAGCATATCTATCAATCACAAACTCATCAAAATGAACAACTCAGACATGATAGAAAGAGCACAAAATGCAATCTGAATGATTGCATAAAGATGAAGGGTAAGAACTACTGGAATTCCAATAAATTCCTGAAGGAGTTCTAATCTTCTCTCCAAAACTTCTCTATGAATAGAATAAAGCTTAGCCTAAACAGTGACTGCTTAACATAAATAAATAGGTTTAACACGTCCAGGGGCTTCTTGGTAAAAATGGAAACTTATAGGAAAAAGTGCAATTCTTGAAAGTGTTGTCATTCTCACCACTTCGCATTATCGTGGGTCGACACCATGGCAGCGTTGGTTGACTCTCACATCATATCGCGACACTACTTTATGTACATCTAAGGATTCTCTACCTCTCAGCTCCAATTCGCTCCACAATCTCCAAAGTGCTCCAAAACATACTTGGACTTGTAAATACCTAAAAATACACGAATTACATAATATAGACTCTAAATATTAACTAATTTCTGGCTTAAAATAGGTAAATATTTGGACCTATCAACTGCTCCAGACTTATCATTTGCTTGTCCTCAAGCAAACACAAACAACAAATTTGTGGAAGAGGTTTGGAAACATAGGGAGTCACCAGCTCCTTAAACACCACCATCACTTCTACACTGTTGCAACCACATCTGAGGCATTCCAATGTACTCGGCCCAAGCTTAGAAACCTTGCAATACCACAACTCACCAGTACCATCTGACATACCCCTCTACTAACCTCATTTCTGAAATATAATAGAGCATGCTTTATCTTGGGAAATCGATCAAAGGACACATTGGCTCTTTACCCTAGTAGGTATTTAAACACACAAGTAGTCTTCTCTGGTTTATTTCCTCCCTCTTTCCCCCTTCTTTGAATCTTATCTTTTCTCTCTTTTTTTATTTTCTTCTCTTTTCAAGCTCTGCAAAGTGTAGATGTATAATGGGGTCATAGGAAATTTTCCTACCCCTTGTTTCCAACTTTGTGCGATCATCCCTTTTAAATAGTATAGTGGGGTCGCTTGAAATTTATCTACCCCTCTGCATCTCAGGAAATCATCTCAATCTTTTTTTTTCTTTCTATTCTCTATATACTAAATAGAGGAGGAAGAGGAACCAGAAACACATAGAATTTTACCTTCCAGACCTACAGGAGGGGATCCGATCTAGTGTATACAAAGCCCCAAAAATAAGCGATTTAAAATGATTAGGGATGAGGTCAGATTTGGTTCCTCCAGACCTTCTCAGCAAGTATGGATGTTATAAGCATGTTGATCCCCTTTGGCATTTCACTCCAATATCACCTGTAAATCAACAACTCAAAATGGTGCTATTTTAGGTGGTATTGTTCCAAGAAAAAGGTTAAACTCTTCCCCAACTACTTGGCTTTGACTCAATAAAACGACTCACTAACACTCAAAACAAAAAAAAATGTCAGTAACTACCTCCCCAAGATTTAAACAACACTGTCCCTAGTGTTATACAGCCTGAGATTGTTGAAGGAAATAAATAAAAACTGTAAAATATAACAAATTTCGTCGAGTATACCTGCTTCATGAGTGAGGGTTCAGCGCCACAATCAAGTTCCCCACGTCTCTCTTTGGTATGGTGTCGATCGACGATGGCCAGCCGTCGACCGATGCTGTTCCTCCACTCGTGAACCTCAGATTTTTTTTTATTTTTTACACAAAAGTATCTAATAGTGGGTTGTCTCCCACTCAGCGCTTGTTTATAGTCTTTAGCTTGACGTTAAAGTAGCAGGACTAGTCTTGGTCAAATGAAGAACCTGTTGGTAAACCATTTTCAACATCCTCCTCGGACATTTCGAACCAGCAGCCTACAAAACTTCTGACTGCATCATCACATTTGGCTCTGCGCTGTGACTGTTTTCATTGAGTTGCACCTGTCTGTTACACTCTGAATTCCAGAAACTCTACATGTCTCCTCAAGTCCTCATCAATTCTTATTCTCTTCTACTCATTTATCGCAGAAGTAGTATTGATTCAGTTCACTTGGAATTGCAGGTTTTCTAGGTGTTCACTCATCCTACCGATGCTACTGGTTCTCAATGTAAGTAGCATCCAGCGTTTGGCAGAAATCATCGAACATATTAACCTGGGGTTGAGAAAGATGATCTATCTTGCCTTCAACATTAAGGTTAAATTCGATTATCTAAACCAACTCTCGTTGTATCTATCAACTTAGCTCAGCATGAATCAGATCAGGATATCAGTCACACTCTCATCTTATTCCAGTTATCCTAAGATCATGTTCTAGTGAGAACCAATAGAACAAGCAATAAGAACAATCCTGATGAAGTAGATAATGGATTACCCTAGCAGATCTATCAATCACAAGTACATCAAAACCTTAGAAAATCTCTAGATCTAACAAGTGAACTACTCATACATGATATAAAGAAAACAAATCATAATCTGAATAATTGCATAAAGATGATGGGTAAGTAATATTGGAGTTCCAATCGATCTCTGAAAGAGTTGTGATCCTTTCTTTTAAAATCTCTCTAAGAATAGAATAAAGCTTAGCGTAAACAGTGGCTGCATAATAGAAATAAATAGGTTTAACATGTCCAAGGGCTTCTTTGAAAATAGGGAAACTTCTGTGGAAAAGTACAATTCTTGAGTCTTGTCGGTCTCGCCACTTCGCATTAACGTCGATCGACACCATGGCAGCGTCGGTCGACGCTCACATCATATCGTGACATTCCTTTCTGCACAGCTTACAGATTCTCTTCCTTCTCAGCTCCATTTTTCTCCATAACCTCCAAAGTCTTCCAAACAATACTTTGACCTGTAAATTACCTAAACAGACTAGAAGTACATATCAAAGACTCTAAACAAGGCCTGACATATGTCCTAAAATAAATAAATATTGGGGCCTATCACTAATGTATGCCGTCCTTCCTTGCATTCATCCGGAAATTTTGTCGAGTTCCAGACGATGTAGCTTTTGGATAACGTGACAAGGAGAGCGCGCATATGCTCCTCTACCAGGTTTCTTCACATGCTTTGAAGGGTTTTACTTGCAATGCCGCCTTTGGTTTTCCATACAAGCGATCATCGTTCATGTCTTGAACCTCTTTAATGTATAGCTCAGTCAGATCACTCCTCCTAGTCTGTGACAACTTATAGGGATATTGATCAGGAGTTATGAGTGCGGGTGGATCTTGATGTTCCACATATATATGGTCTCTTGAATTTGGGAAAGAAGGAGGTGTCGATTTCCTATCATTTTAGACAGTGAGTCTGTTGCAGAAGAATGCCTTTCAGTTTTTAAGACTGAGTGGTGTAGGTAGTTTAGATGTGTACCCTGGCGGTTTGCTCGTTTTTGGTGAAAAATTACATATATTTGTAATTTTTTGTCTATGAAATTTTTAATCATCCTCCCCCGTTTCCGAAGGATCTTCCAATTGTTAGAATTACTCTTCGTGAAGATCAAGTTTTTTGGAGTTACTTCACACTTGTGACAGTTTGGAAAGCAGTTGAGCTCCGCCTATCTCGAATTCAGTTTAGTTCTTTAACGGAAGTTAATTCAGGATCAGTCATGGATTCGTATGAATCGTACAATGCACGTTTTGAGGAGAAAGATCTCCGAGGAAAGAGGGTGTTGATATCCGAGAGGAAAATATCAACATTCCCAAAACGTTTTTGCCCAGGAATCATTGGCCTTCGAACCTTAACTTTGATTATGCGAGTGGAAGTGGTTTCATTCGTACCCTATCTGAGAGTCAAGGCCAAGAGGTTCCAATGTCTGAAAATGTCAGCCTTTGGAGTGATGCTGCCATTGTGGTTAAAATAGGGCGACTTTCGGACAGCCTGTGGCGGTTAACAAGCTTGATGGCCTCGAAAAAAGTATTCAAAAGCCTCCCACATGTAGATATGCGTTAGTGCTTTTTTTTTTAAGTTTCTTTTTAATCGTCTAAATCATTTGTCTATTCTCTAATAGTACGCTAGTGCGATGAATGAGACTGTTATAGAGAGTCAGTTGGTGGCACAAGCGCTTCATTTGAGACCAGAAGAGGCCGAGACAGTGAGGAGCAAAGTTGAAGCTTAGAGGCGTGCACGTTCTGTTTGTATGGCCGAGTTGGGGAGACAACATGCCTCCCAAATCCGTCGTTCACATAGGCGGGGAATGCGAGAGGTGGTCATGGTTTATCAAGGCCATTCAGATCAGATTGCCGCTGATATGGTGGTGATGGGTGCAGCTCGAAAGACATATGGCAATTTCTGAGTGTGCACTGGTGCTGTTGGTGCTTTAAGTTATATGCGAAAGAGCGAGTAGTTTAATATGGATGAAGAGCTAGTGTTCTTGTCTGGTCATCGAGAACATTAAGCTGTTTTTGAACCTTATTTCTTCGAGATAGATGGGATAATCCGGGGAAGGTTGGCTCAAATCGTGGTTTCTCTCGACTCCGCGAGGAAGTCAGACTTGGTACTCCTTACGAAGAGGATGAATTCAACCAGGGACATGACCTATTGGAGTTTTAAAGACTTTAGACTCGGACGGTTGTGCTTCGGCTATTTCACTTATAACCCGTGACGGGTTTTGTATCCAGAGTGAATGTGATCCCTTTTATGATTAGTATTTTAACTTGCGTTTTAGTTTCCCTTCAAGGCCTTCGTAGTTTTTCCTTTTTACGGATAGAGCGTCAAAGAGAGGGAGAGAGTATGAGTGTGTTTCTCATTTCTTACGCTTACCAGATAGCAATACTCGAAATTGTATTTAGGTTAGAGTGTACAGGGATTTTTACTCGTGTGGCTCATAAAAGTCCAAGTAATAACGAAAAGACAAAATTTTTGTTTGTCGTATCAGTGATACTATGCCTTTGAGAGCTAAGCGTGGATTTAGGGCAGGACGTAGATATACTTTTGTGTTTGAAGTATACAGGGTCAGTCCCGTGTACTTATTTCGCTGCGATTTCTACCTGATTCCCTCTCAATTTTTAAGTATGCGAAGAGTTCTCAGCTAACGTGACTTGCATTGATGGAAATCAAGGATCCCTCCAAAGACAAATCTCGAACCGCAGGACAAGTCTTTGGAAGATACTGACCAAAATTTTTGGATTTCTACAGCGCGTTTATCCTTGGGACGGATGTATGAGAACCAATTCTGTGAGAGGAGCAGGTTATAATAAGTGTTAATTTAGAACGTTAGGTTTGTCTGTTCGGTCCAGTCAACGAATATGTTATGAGGGAAACTACTTGACTTTTTACTCGAGTTGTTTTGTCTATTTATAATTGTTTGATGACTGTTTTTAGAAGTCTTTGTTGCGTTCGAAACTATATTTCTGAAAGTCTGCAACACCTCGTGTCATTTGCAAAGATATGTTTTTCTTTCGAGCAAATGTGATTAAACGTTATGAGAATATTTCAGTAAAAGTTTGACCTTGTGGCCGAGAAATTCTTATGTTTGTTTGTGGAGGTTTCACAGCCAAAAAGTTGTTTCTGTCTTGATGCTAACTCGCTTAGTTTGTGATTGAGGAGTGTTTTGGAGCATAGGGTCACGTGAGTTTTTCCCAGGGAAGTAGCGTATTTCTTTTGAGGCTGGTTCATATGTATAGCAGTTTATTCGAAAGGATTTTTTGTATAGAAGTTTTCTTTCGTATACCGCATTCCCGTTTAGAATGTTTGCGGGCCCAGAGGTGTTTTTAAGATTTGGTGGAACTTGGAGGAGTTCTGGTTTGAAGTTTCTATTTTAACACTTTTGTTTTTCTTGATTTTTTTAAGGAGATTGATCATATGATTTTTGTTTGTACGGATCGTATATTGCTGTTTTGGCCGTAATATGATTGGTAAGAGCCAGTATTTTCTAAAAAATGAGTTAAGCTAGACTTTTCAAGTTAAACTTCGTCTTCTTATTTTGGAATTTTTTTTTAAAATATCAAGTACATGAAAGCGTATATTAAAAACGTGGGAGTATACGAATATACTTATATGTACCCACTCCCCCATTTTTAGAGAGGTGGACAGCTGAACTCGTGTTGTGACAAGTTGCCAACGTACCCTTTTCAAAGATCAAGCCGTCTCGTAGTTAAGAGTGTTGCCATGGGCGGGTTTACTCGTTTGGTGCGTCGATCATTTTAATCGCAATGACTTTTGCTGGATCTGCGGCTTTTTCCGGAGTTGAATCATCCAAGTTGTCTAGAGCGTTCGGCTCGGAAGCATGGTTGCTTCCTTTTTTTTTGGAACCGTTTCCTGAGTTAACGATTATAGGTTCTCTTTTTCCTAAACGTTTTCAGTCGTAGACTGAGTTGTTTTGGTGCGTTTAGAATTTACCATAGATGTAGTCGTGATTTTCCCTATCTTGTGCTCACTTAGGAAACAAAGGCGCGTCTATTTTTGGCATCACTCATGGAGTTTATCCATGGCGTTCCCATGATTGCGTAATAGATGGCTGGATGGAGAGGTGAAACCAGTTCACACTTGATTTGGCTTTTCGCTGATATACTTTTATCGATGAAACAGTATAATGGCAGTATTTTGATCCTCAGATGCTCATCTAATTCTCTGATGATAGTTATTGTTTCTTCTGTGGTCTGTTTTCCTCCGCGTTTACTTTTCCTGTCCCTTCGATTCCCTTTGGAAGCATTTCCCTTCGGAGGTGGTTGGTCGGACTTCAACATATGATCGCTTCCGCTAATGAGGTCTTTTACAGTGCCTATGTCATCGAGTTCTCATGAGAATAACTTTGTAGTTAGTCTGGTGACAATGAGTGTGTTTATTGTTCTAGCAGGGTATAAATATCCTAAACAATTAACTATCAAATCAACCCTTAATCCTAACACACAAAACAATACTCTTGCCAAGAGAGATAAAGTGTAGTACTTATGGATCGAATCCACAAAGAACAATGGCACACAACAGATTTTTTATTTCTAAAGATTAAGCTAAGTGATTATATATATTGGTAAAAATTAATCAGTTCAAGGAAATATTCCTTTTTGGAAGGTGATGCAATATGGAAATAAGTTAATAGTGTAAATATGATAATAGACTAACTAGATGCAAATGTAAATATGTAGATCTAGGGTTTCAAGCTCAATGAATTATAGGGAATAAGAAGCACGGATATGTGAATATTCTAGAACTCAAATATTAAATATTCTGACACTTTTAACTCCAACTCTCGTATGCGAACAAAAGAAAAGACCATCGATCGACGGCTAAGGCCTAATGTCGATCGACGGTGAAATCAGAAGGAAGAGTGAACGAGATTTGATATGTTCACCAAGATAATTAGACCAGCACTCGCATGCGCATAACAACCTAGTTCAATGGAGTATATTCTGGCACAAAACCTACTCTCGTAGTCGTCCATGTCCTACTTTCGAGATCCTAGTTAGCTACTCTAGAATGCAAGTATTAAGCACAACTCTATTGATGGATATTAATTTAACCTAGCAATCCTACTTTGGGCTAATCCATGATTGCTATCATTCAACCCTAAATCTAGTTGATAACTACTGAGACATAATCAAAGTAAGAATAATATTCTCAATATAATGAATTGATAAAATATTGGGTTCCAATACAAATCTCCATAAGGAGCTATGAATCTTCTCCCCTAAATAAATCCTATAACTATAATGGAGTGTTGGTGCACACAATCTGCCACTGGCACACCGCCCTATCCCTTCTCTGGTGTAATACATAAAGTATAAATATAAAACCCTAAAATCTAGGTCAAAACTCATCGAGGGGTAATCTTGTAATCTTGTGTCTTGTCTCTAACTTGGGCTTGAGATCGGTTGTCTTCGATTTGGAAGTCGATCAATGGTAGATGTGAAACATCAATCGACCTTGGTCATTTCACATCGGTCGACACCAAGGTTGTGTCGTCGCTTGATGTCAACCTTCTACTCTGACTCTCTAAATTATCACCTACGGATTCTTCTCTTCTAAATTCTCCAAAAACTCCAAGTAGCTCCATATATCTCCAAAACGTACCTGGACCTGTAAATACCTTAAAACATAACTTAAACACACATAATACACCCTAAACAGAGCCTACTACATGACATAAAACTGTTAATAAATAGGCTATATCAACTCCTCCAGACTTAACCTTTTGCTTGTCCTCAAGCAAACAAGCCTGCGAAGATGTTTTGAAAAGCGAAGACTCACATAATGTCTAAATATAACTGTCACCTTACTTTATTGGAGCCACATCCTATCAAGTCAATCACACAGAAACTTGATATACCATATCCTAGCATAGCAACCAAATCCATTAAACCAACAACTTACCGAATACTAGTCTGACTCACCCCTCTACTGATTTCATTTCTTTGCATAAAATAAAATTGCAGGCTTTACCTTGGGAGTATCAATCAAAGGATAGATGGACTCTTACCTTTGCAAGTATCTGAACACACAGGTAGTCTTCTCTGATTTCTTTCCTTTCTCTCTTCTCACTTCTCTCAATCAATGTCTCCATTCTTTTGAGGGTATCATTTTAATTTTTTAATTGACTGGAGATATTTGGACATGCTTCCTTGAATCAAGCACCAATGGTTTTTGCCACCAGATCCTGTACACTTCTTTTGACCTTTATCTCTTTCTAGGATCATATGAATTAAGCTTTAATGGTTGTAGCCACCAAATCTTGTTAGACTCTTTTTTTTTAATCTGAAGGGGAGAGAGAGGGGAATCAGAAGCACACAGACTTTTACCTTCCAGACTTGCAGAAGGAATCCGATCCAGTGTATACCAAATCCCATAGCAAGCAAATAATATCAGGATTAATGTTGGAAATCAGCTTTGGTTCCTTCAAACTTTTCTAAGAAAGTGTGATATAGTGGCATGATGATCCACTTTGGTATCTCTATTAGTCTTTGCAAACAACCTTCTAAGAATAGTGCTAAAGTGTGGTTAGTCAATAATAAATCTTGATCATAGTCCTCTTCTTGACTCAATAAAACTTTTGAAAAAAATATATATAGATAGTATATATAACTCAAAACCAATAAAATAGCATTAGCAAACCTCCCCCATACTTAAAGTTACACTGGTCCCAGCGGGTTGGTTAGGAAAAATCAAATCATAAGTAAATAGCTTAAGATAGAAAATCGATACCAGAATTTCTAAAAGAGTTGTCGATCGATGGCAGATGGATGGTGTCGACCGATGGTCATGATCCATGTTCGATGGATGTTTATCTTCAGTGTCGATCGATGGTACACCTGGAAGTTTCTACTCTATTTTTTTTCTAGTCTAAAATAAATAAATATGAAAATTAGTAATAAATGAAAAATAAAATCTAA
>CAJHQP010006953.1:0-35067 GCA_905132765.1 Moricandia arvensis | reverse complement strand
AGGACCTTTATTGGCTTTAATAGAAGTCACTAGATCCTCAAATTGCTCCAAATGATACCACTTGATGAACCCCTGGTGAGGAGATCCTTTTGTCCCTGATTCTTTTGAAGGAAGATCTAATGATTTTGAGAGAGATCTGGGTTGGTTTTGATGATGATGGATGGATTGATTGGATGATCTTCAGAAATGATCTATGAACTGATCAGATCTTGTGTAGATGTGTCCTTGATCAAGAGAATGAACTCTGTTTTCGATCAAAGACAGGTTTTTGCTTGCAGAGAATGAACTCCTAGCAATCAGTGTTCATGGATGAACAAGGGATTCACAGTTTTAGAGAGAATTTTGATAAAAAGGTGAATGTCTATTATTCTGGTCGTGCATCCTCTTATATAGGACTTACAAGTTGTAGAAATGAAAAGACAAAGTGTAGAAATCAAGAAATTTAGAAACTAGGAATGTAGACTTGATTTTGGACCAGAAGAAGTGTTTTGTTGAATGTCTCTTTGCCTTACCACGAACTTGACTTTCTTGCTGACTCCCTCTTGGTATTCTTGGTGAGAATGGGCTTGAAATGGACTGAAGAAAAGGCTGGTCGAATGTGGCATGAAACAGACCCATAATGAATTTGTTATGAACTCTCCATGGACTGCAATACTTCTTCTTGGGAAACTGATCCAAAACACATCCAAATGGTTTCTTGGACTTAAATTTCGTGGCTGATTCATCAGAAAGAGATAATGGATCCTTAACTTTGGGTTTGAACTTCTTTTGGGCTGAGAGAAACAATCTGATCCATCTTCTTTTTTGGGCCAAAAATCACTTGTCCAGCTAGGTCCATGGCAGCTTTAGTGTCACTCTCATTCAACTCTAAGGTAGTGTCACTTAGCTCATCCAGGTCATTTAGCTCAGTCACACTCACATCATATGGTGTTAGCTCAGTATGCTCGCCTTTCTTCCATCCTGGTTTGTCCTTTGTTTGATGATCAGCTGGCTCGGCCATGGTTACAACATCCCCTCCTCCTTTAAAATGATTTGTCCTCAATCTGTATCTCCTACATCAAAAGGAAACAAGTTAGACACAAGATACAAGTTCAAGCAAAGAAACATGTAAGCAGCAACAAAGAAAAGATTTAGAAAGAAACTTCCTTGGAGTGTTGAAGCTGTTTTTCTCAAGTACTTCCATCTCCAAAATTCTGGTTGATAAGCAAGGTATCTTCTCTTGTTCCTTGTACTCGTTTGAGACTTATCCTGATGATCCTGGACACTCAAAAAACAAACCTAGATATCCAGAATCATATGTGCAAGACATGCAATTGTTCAGATCAGAAACCAAAATTCCTTTTCTAGAACATGTAGGACATGTTTCAGATTATCATGATGCCTATCAAAGTAAGTGTTGTACACGAGAATTGTGTCAAGGCAGATGATAGCAAAGTTCCTAAAGAACAACTTCAAAACAGACACAAATTTCTCAGATTCAGAACACAAAAGATCAAGTTCAAACCGAAAATTACTTAACCAAGGCTCAACATGTTTATCAAAGAAAGTGTTGTACACTAATATATCATCAAAGCTCAAACTACATCATTCTGCAAGCATGATCCCATGACAAACCAAGATTTATCAGTCTCAGAACAAGAATGAACAGGTTTCAAAACAGAATCATAAACAAATTCAGTTTCAGCCTTAAGTGATTTATGTTCCTGCCAACTTTCTAGGTTCTTTCAAAGCAAAATCAAATGCAGACAAATCATCAGTGACAAGTTCATGCCTAGAAAAACTCAGATCAAAGCCATTATCTTTAAAACAAGCAAATGAATCACAAGGTTTTCTGAAACATATATCAGGTTGTTGCTGGACAAGTTCTAATGTCTTTTCAAGGTGCTCACAACTTCTGTAATGTTTCATAAACTGCTCAAGACTCAAACATGATCAAAATTGATGTCACTAACACACTAAAAACGTTTTTGATCAGAGATTTTATCAGGTTCAAACACTTTAAAAGAATTAATCATGTTATCAAAAACAGAGTTTGAAACACAAAATTCTTTGACTTTTTCCAGACCAAAATGTTTTACATCACTGGAACTAACCATAACAAACATTTCAGGCAAAGATTTAACCATATCAAGATCCTTACAGTGCTCTTGAGAGTCCAAAGAGAATGACTTAGCATCATTTTCTGCTTCAATGTTGTTTGGCTGCTCCAACTCTTCTTCTGGTGGTGAACTCTTTTGTGCTTCTTCTGCTGGGTTTTCTTCTAAGACCTGATATACTGAAACAAGACTACTCGGTTTCACCGGTTCAAAAGAGGTTAGTTTATCACAAGAACTACTGGTAGCAAGTTCAGATTGAGGAGAGAAAAAAGAAACTTATTTTTGTCTCAGGTTCTTTATTTACCTTAGATGGCTCTGTTTCTAACTCTTGGATAATCTGCTCTTTCTTGCTATAACTCCTTGGACCATCAACTCCTGAGGAAGGTCGTGAGGTTGGCCTCCTTTGCTGGTCTCTTACAAAATCTTGGCAGTACTTCTTGTGCAATCTTTTTGAAATCATCTTGAAATTGTTGGCTGTCCAAATAATCAAGTGCTGCTGGTTGTTTCTGAGACTTCTTTATGGGATCACGACCATAGCAAGCTCCTGTCTCTTCTCTGGCATGTCTAGGACATTCTCTGCTCCTCCTAGTTGGTTCCTCTTGCCTCACTGTCGTGCCTTTTCCTGCACAGAATCAAAATGGTTAAAAACTGATTTTTCTTGTCTTATCAAAGTCTGTCCTTTTTTCAGCAAATTATTTGTGGAAGAACTGAATTGATCATGATGTGTGCTCCTCCTGTTAATCCTTTCCAGTGACCTCCTAGAATGTATCCTTTCCTGCTCATAACCAGACTCATCAATAGCATAAGAATCTCTTTTTCTCATAGATTTTTCCATTCTCTCTAAGGCTGCTTTTGTTGCAGAGTTGAACTGGTTATAATCTAGTTCCTTTTCAGGACGTCTACACTTGATGAACCCCTGGTGAGGAGATCCTTTTGTCCCTGATTCATTTTGAAGGAAGATCTGATGGTTTAAGAGAGATCTAGGTTGGTTTTGATGATGATGGATGGATTGATTGGATGATCTTCAGAAGTGATCTATGAATTGATCAAATCTCGTGTAGATGTGTCTATGATCAAGAGAATGAACTCTGATTGTGATCAAAGACAATTTTTCCTTGCAGAGAATGAACTCCCTAGCAATCAGTGTTCATGGATGAACAAGGGATTCACAGATTTAGAGAGAATTTTTGATAAAAAGGTGAATGTCTATTATTATGGTCGTGCATCCTCTTATATAGGACTTACAAGTTGTAGAAATGAAAGACAAATGTAGAAATCAAGAAATTTAGAAACTAGGAATGTAGACTTGATTTTGGACCAGAAGAAGTGTTTTGTTGAATGTCTCTTTGCCTTACCACGAACTTGACTTTCTTGCTGACTTCCTCTTGGTATTCTTGATGAGAATGGGCTTGAAATGGACTGAAGAAAAGGCTGGTCGAATGTGGCATGAAACAGACCCATAATGAATTTGTTATGAACTCTCCATGGGCTGCAATACTTCTTCTTGGGGAAACACTACAAGAAATATGCTCATTGTTAGCGCGGGTTTTATGCTATGTTAGGGGTTTGATAGCGTTTTCATAAATGCTATGTATGCGGCAGCAATCATAGGTACCCCCCCTACAATAGCGTTGTTCTGTAATGCTACGAAATATGAGTTTACAATAGCACTAAATAGGTGATGTTAGTAACGAATCTATGGCACGGTTATTTTCTGTTACAAATTTATTACGATACGTATATTGTGCCATGGTAGGGACTTCTACAATAGCAAAATTTTATTACGGTAATTGCTGTTGATAAGTGCTATACTAAAGTTTTTGATAGCTTGGGTATATATTATGAAAACTTTTCTTATATGTAATTATAAATGCTACGATATGTATTAAAAACAGTTTTTTTTTGCTATTGTTAAATATGATAAGAGCTATGATTTGCTGTTTCGAATTTATTTTTGGTTTCACCGGAATAGAAATTCATAACCAAATAACTCCATTCATAACCAAATAAATCCAGTCATTACACATATGTCACTGATGCCGATTGAAAACAGAATGAAATCTAAAGCCGATTGAAAACAGAAACAAATGTCTAATGCCGATGGAAAACAGATAAATTTCATACATGAAGTTCATTAGCCTAGCTTACAACTAGCTAATCAGGACCTAACTTCTTCATTCCCTCTGCAGGCTGCAACAATATATACTCAGATCAGTTAATCAAATACATATGCAGGTGCAAAAGATGACCAATGAACACAAAACACAACACTTACAGCAGCTTAAAAGATGACCAATTTATCAATTGGCCAAGCAATTGATGAACCATGTGCATCTTTCAGACACTCTATCTCATCTGATTTCCTCCAAACATCAGCATCATCTACAAGCACTGCATCCACCCACACTCTAGCTGCTTTCGGACCTAAGCGTACAAAGTGGACCATTTGAGCTGGGTCAGTTGAATGCACACGTCCTTCAGCAACAACTTGTCTCCTCTCACCAATGTCCATCAGTTTGCACTTCTGATTCGGTTTCACAGGTTGAGATCCAACCTTAATTCGACGATTTACAATAGACATGAACACAACTTCAACAACAAAGATTAAGATAACAAGATGATTGAAAATTAAGAAATAATACCTGATCAGTTGGTGGAGACTCAGTAGGAGCAGAAGTTGTTGCACCTGATTTTGCACCTTTTGTAACAGTTTTTCTAGCAGAAGACTTGGAAGCTACAGTAGGAGAGACAGTGTTTGGAGTAGGAGATTGTTGTCTTGGTTCTGATGGTGGGTTGTCAAAGACAACTTTGCGAGCAGGCCATGAGATAAAAGAGTGTAAGCAGTCCTCAAGGTATGCAACATCCATCGTAGGCCTCCATAAATATGTTCCGTGCTCATGCACAACATCCAGAAACACTTTAACAGCTTTAGGTCCGAGAGGAATCCCATTAACCAATGCTTTTGGTTCTTGTGTCTGCCAACGCCCTTCACCGACAACTACACTATCATCAGACAAATCAAGTAGTTTGCATTTGTTGAGAGAATTTGCTCTGGAGCCCTGTGGAACAAATTCATAAACATATTGATCATAGGCGAAATCAAGACATTTATTACTATGTGAATGCAAGATAACAACATTTACCAGTGGTGCAATGTCTTCTGTTTGAAGCCCAACACCTAGTTCGAGACATTTGTTCTTCGGCCATGCAATAATATGACCAACAGCTTCCTCAATTGTGCACATGTTACTCGCAGGTCTCCAGAGGAATGCTTCTGGTTCAGTAGCAACTTCAACCAAGACCTTAACATCCATAGGGCCCAGTCGACTGTCATTCACTATGTCATCTGGTTCAGAAGGAAGGATACGACCCTCAGCAACATTCCCATCTTCATCAGCCCAATCAATCAGAAGACACCTCTTTTGTGATCTCTTGTTCACACTCTGTTAAATGGTAATCAAGACTAAAAATTACTTACTCTTGTAAAAAAGCAAATAATCAGAGATCTCATATATATATATGACTTACTCTTGCAGCTGAGTTCTCCCCCACTTCATTGTCTTCTCTCTGTAACATAAACCCAATTAGATTATAATTATTGTATAAACTACTAATCTTTATGTATTCTGCAAGATATATCTAACCTGGTTTTTAACTTTCGCAAGTTCAGACTGTAACTCATTAACCCTATGCTGCAGGAAATTTTGCTTCTCTTGCATCTCAGAAATAGACTTGTGGTTGACACTGAAGCAAGCTAATTTTGTCTTACTAATGTTCCTCCCCATTGCTCTCATCCGACCAGGATTATCAGGTCCTAAGACCTGGATGAGTGTATCTTCATCTTCGTTTTTACCATTGTGATTAGCAGCATTAACTATCTCAGCTGCTTTTTGCTGTACACCAGAAGAAATAATAACCAGACACATTAAAACTTTGCTTTAATAGGAGTTTAAGATGTTTTTTTTAAACTTACAATCTTCTCAGCGGCATTTGTGTTAACTGGAGTTCCATCTTTTCTTGTACGTGACTTCACCCAGACTTTAAGTCTTGACACTTCAGATGGGTTTTCGGAACTACTTTTCTACAGACAAATGTTAAATGTCAATAGCCTTGTCTACTTTTACTGAAAAGGAAACAACAAATATGTATTATGCTTACCATCTCTTCTGCTAGTCTAACCATTCCCTTTCGACTACATGTGTGAGGAATCTGTTTGCGTCTCCTCTCCTTGTAGCTATCACTCAAAACCTATCATATGCTTGTTAATATGTAATCATCTTAAGCTATTCAAGATCATACTAAATGAATATAGCATACCTTGAATTCTTTGCTAGTTTTCAGCTTCACAAACTTGCGCCACTCTGTAGGATGAACATTCTTAGGTCTGAGGTTCATCCTCTGTTGGTTATTCTCTGCTTGATTTATTTGTGTGACTAGGCGTGACTTGGAAGCTCTCCACAATCCGCCCATCTGCTTCAGAACAGAAACCTTTTGGTAGTCCTCATCAACTTCAAACCTCGCCTGCAGTCACATATTTAACAAGTAAGATTTTTCCAACTGAAATATGTGAAAGATAATTGTTTTCATTGTAAAGGAACTGTCACCTGGACTGATTTCCAGAGCACTGTCTTCACTTCTTCAGTGAGATTTTTCCAACTCTCTAGAGTAACAGGCACGTGTTCCCTAACCAATGGACCCAAATATGACGACAGCTTGACTGAACCAGGACCATGTGCTTCTCCCATGAAAGTGAAATCCACATGAACTCTGCTATTTGGATCTTTAGCTAGGTTTCTCATCATTGTTGGTCCACGCTTTCTCTTACGGGAGCTGGAAGCTATAGGTTCCTCAGTTTCGATCTCACCTTGAGGCTCATCGGCATCATGTGCTGCTTCTGAAACAACCTGCTGGGTTCCTTCACAACTTCTTCAGCTTGCTCTTGTTCATCACCTTCCTCTTGTCCCTCAGCTTGTTCTTGTTCCTCAGGTTGCTCTTGTTCTTCAGCTTGCTCTTGTTCCTCAGGTTGCTCTTGTTCTTCAGCTTGCTCTTGTTCCTCAGGTTGCTCTTGTTCTTCAGCTTGCTCTTGTTCCTCAGCTTGCTCTTGTTCCTTAGGTTGCTCTATAGTACACACAAACTCGACCTCAACTTTCTTTTTGTTCTTTCCTGCTTTCCTTCCGCGTTTGTGTTGCTTTGGACGCCCCATCTCAATTTACCTGAAACAAAAAATAAAGTTTTATTTAACGACATGATACAAAAAGATACAAGACACCAAGCAAACACAAGACACATGATACTTTTCACAAAGGAAGACTCAATGACCAAACAAACACAAGACACAGGATACGTTTCACACATATATGCCTTCACAATCACTTCTGGCATTCTCAGCTTCATCAATATCAACATCCATGTCTATAGTTGATGGCAATGGTCCAGTCTCTGCAGTTCCCTCATAAGTCTCTTCTTTACTGTATCTTCTAGAAGGACCTCTCATCACTACATACCAATTTGAAGACTCATCTTCCCTAGAGTAAAACACTTGCTTCGCTTGAGATGCTAGTATGTACGGGTCACTTGCAAAGGAGGCTTGACTATGACTCATGTTGACAAGTGTAAAACCATCTTCAATCTTCACCCCATTACCCTTAACGGCCCATTGACACCGGAACAAAGGAACATAGAACACATTATAATCTACCAAAATGATGTCAGTTACTCTGCCGTAGTAGGAAACCAAATCTACCACCTGAGCTGTATCTTTTGCACTGGATCTACACACTGCTGTAGCCTCATAATAAACCCCACTGTTCTGACTCTTCCTATCAACTGATGATGTGTGAAACCTCTGCCCATTAACTATGAATCCCGTATATGACCTTGCAGAACAACGTGGACCATAAGCTATCCACTTAAGTGTATCATCATGTTTAGTAGAATCTAGAGGAACCTGACAAAGTATCAAGAGAAATTTGGAAAACAACTCAGTTACCAATACAGTAGGCAGAACATAAGAAGATAATTTTAGAAAAGAACTCATTACCTGTTCTTTTAGCCAACATGCAAAATTCTTAGTATGCATACTCCACAATGTTGATGCATCTCGTCGACATCTATCATCTGTGTCTTGTAAATATTGAAGATGCTGACTTGTTACAGATAGAAAAAAATACATTAAAATGTAGATCATAAATATAAATGAGTTAATGAAAAAATAAAGTTGTACTTACTCTACATAAGGTTCGATGATAGCCATGTTTTGGATGATAGCAAGATGAGCAATTTTCTTTTCCATTTCACTGAGAGTAACTGAAGTGCCAGTGGATATTGGACGACCATCTAGAATAGAATTGTTCTCATACTCCATGTTTCTATCAAGTTTCTCTTGGACATTAGTAGTCTTCTTCAGAAATTCACTGCAAAACCGGATACATTCCTCTGCCAGATACGACTCAGCAATGCATCCCTCTGGTCTTGCTGGATTTCTGACAAAGTCTTTGAGGACTTTCATGTACCTGAAACAAATGTCAGTGTAGATACGTTAGTAAAAGAATGATAATTTAGTAAAACTTGTAATATATATCATACCTTTCAAATGGGTACATCCATCTAAAGTGGACTGGTCCACCAAGCCGGGCTTCTCTTCCTAGGTGCACAGTCAGATGGAGCATGATATCAAAGAAACTTGGAGGGAAAAACCTTTCAAACAAACACAGCGTCTCAACGATCTCGGCTTCCATAATCAAAAGCTTCTCTCTGTCAATCACTCTCTGGCACAACAGATTGAAGAAAGCGCACAACCTAAATATTGCAAGCCTCGGTCCTTTAGGTAACAAGCCCTTAAGTGCAATTGGCAGCAGTTGTTGCATCAAGACATGATAGTCATGTGATTTCAGACCTGTGACTTTACAGTCATCTAATGAGACACCTCTTGATATGTTAGAACAATATCCATCTGGCCCTTTGAAGTCAAAGAGACGTCTGCAAAATTTCTTCTTCTCTGCCTTAGACAAAGACCACGGTGCTGGAGGAAGATATGTACGTTTACCCTGGACTCTAGGGTGCAACTCATGCCTAATGCCAAGTTCCTCCAGATCTTTACGAGCCGCAAGACCATCCTTTGATTTCCCACAATGCAACAATGTTGACACTAAACTTGCAGCCACGTTTCTCTCCACGTGCATTACATCTAAGTTGTGCCTTACCGGAAGATCCTAATAATAATAGAAAAAAACAGAAAATGAAGTTAAACAAAGAAAAGTGACAG
The DNA here is from genome assembly GCA_905132765.1 of Moricandia arvensis. Lineage (NCBI taxonomy): Eukaryota > Viridiplantae > Streptophyta > Magnoliopsida > Brassicales > Brassicaceae > Moricandia > Moricandia arvensis. Next base: position 25,707 of record CAJHQP010006953.1, on the reverse strand, counting down.
TGGACCTCAAGTAAAGCTAATGAAATAAACATATTACCTCCCAATAAGGTAGTTTGAAGAAGATTGATCTCTTCTTCCATCTAGATAACTCATCCTCATCTACTTCTACTTCTTCCTCTTCCTCTTCCTCTGATTCACTCGAAACACCCTCACTGTCAGAGCGTGCCTCAACAGTACAGTTACTCCTTTTTCTCTTACTTGCTGATCGTTTCAAATTACCAAATTCATTCTTGAAATTTCTCAGGTTTTGAGAAATGTCACGCCCTGTAAGTATCCTTCCCCTTCTCCCATGTTCTGCTTTCCCATCAAACCATCTCTTCTTTCCCCTAAAATGATGAGCTGGTGGGAGACCCTTTCTATGGCACATGTAGACATGTTTCCTGCTGAACTTTAGCCACATGCTATCTGTATTCTTCCCACACAACGGACACCCCATTTTACCCTTTACTTTGCAGCCAGCAAGATTCCCATAAGCTGGGAAATCACTGATCGTCCAAAGCAGCATTGCCTTAAGAGTAAAAGTAGATCTACTTAGAGCGTCATAAGTTAACTCTCCAACGCTCCATAGACTGTTCAGATCCTCAATAAGGGGTTCTAAGTACACATCTAAACTATTACCAGGCTGATGTGGACCCGGAATCAACAAGGAAAGCATGATGTTCTCCTTCTTCATGCATAAGTCAGGTGGGAGGTTGTAATTGACTAACAAAACAGGCCAGCAACTGTACATCGAGTTCTTCATGTTGAATGGATTGAATCCATCCGTTGAAAGACCAAGCCTGAGGTTCCTTTCTTCAGCTGCGAATGTAGGATATTTTGCATTCATCTGATCCCAGGTCACTGAATCAACAGGGTGACGAAGCATTCCATCAGTGCTTCTGTTGCTGAAGTGCCACCTTAAATCCTTGGCCATTTGCTCAGATCGGAACATCCTCTTCAATCTTGGTATGATGGGAAAGTAACGCAATACTTTCTGTGGGACTCCTTTCTTCTTCTCACCAGTGTGTATATTAGTCTTCCATCTTGAAGCCTTGCACTTTGGACACTTCTCAAGCTTCTTGAATCTCTTTCTAAAAAGAATGCAGTCATTTACACAAGCATGAATCTTCTCGTACCCCATGTCGAAAGATTTCAGAAATTTCTTCACATCATACAGTGATGTATGCAGAACATTCTCCTCAGGTAGCATCTCTGGCAGTGTCTCTAGCAAATCGTTGAAGCTTTTATCAGACCACCCATTCTGAGTCTTCAGCCTAAATAATGAAACAATTGCAGACAACTTGCTATGGTTTGAACAGCTCGGATACAATGGTGTTTCAGCATCAGCTAGCTTCGCCAAGAACTCATCTTCTTTCTTGTCGTCTCCCTCTGCCATTTCAGATAAACCCCCTGTACCAGCTAACTCTTCATCAAAACACTCAGCAGCTCTGAATAACCCAAAGACCTCTTCATTCCAGTCAGTTACTCTGCTTTCAGCTGCAACCCCCGAGTTCAAGTCTCCATGTAGATACCAATCAGACCGCATCTTATAACCCTCCTCCATTCCCCTAGTAACAAGATGGTGAAGGACCACACTTCCTGAATGACGATCTATGTTACGGCAATCGATGCAGGGACATACAAGCATATCAATCCCTCCCAAAACTGAAGTGACATCCTTTACAAACTTTGAAGCCCCTCTCTCATAAGCTGGATCAACTCTGTGATTGACAAACAAAAGCAAAAAAAATTAGAAACAAGTTAAGTCTCTGCACACCAAATGAAACCAAACATATATGATTAAATTCATTACCTGCTTAGATGGACCCATTCTTTATCCACCATATATTCTCTGTTCGAACTTATATCTGAACCTTTCGTAAGATAAACAAGTTCTAAAGTTGTTCGCAGGTTCACACAATATATAAAAACTGTAATGAATATGACTTAAACAACCAAGAAATCGAAGCAACAAAACAAATCCTAAAGACTTTAAACAAATCCGAATCAACAAACTGAGAAACTGTAACAACAACAAAACGAGAAGGAGAATAACAACTAAATCGAATAACAACTATGTGAATAACAAAACGAGAAGGAGCTCGATTTCGAGAGAGATGTCGTAATTCAGTGACAAGAGCAAGCTGAGGAACAAGAGAGAATCCGACATCCAATACCTTCGAGGTGGAGAACGGCGGTGGAATCGAATTGGAGACTCGGCGATGGGAGAAGATGATGGAGAATTGGAGACTCGGTGACAAGAATTGGAGAACGGCGGCGGTGGAGACTCGGTGAGAAGAGAGTGAAAAGTGTGAGAGAAGAGAGGGAAAAGTGAGAGAGAAGAGAGGGAAAAGTGAGACAGTAGAGAGGGACGAGAGGGAAATGTGAGAATTAGGGATTTTTTCACTAAGTGTCTGGCGGAAAAGCCAATTTTAGTTTCCCGGTTATTTAAACTCTATCTTAGCGTTTATCTAGTGCTATTATATTAAAATAAAATTTCGGACTATACAAACACAGCAGTTCAGTAAAACGCGCTATGAGAATGTGCTATCAATGGCAACTTTTTTTGTAGTGAAACTTGATCCAAAACACATCCAAATGGTTTCTTGGACTTGAATTTCGTGGCTGATTCATCAGAAAGAGATAATGGATCCTTAACTTTGGGTTTGAACTCTTTTGGGCTGAGAGAAACAAATCTGATCCATCTTCTTTTTTTTGGGCCAAAAATCACTTGTCAAGCTAGGTCCATGGCAGCTTCAGTGTCACTCTCATTCAACTCTAAGGTAGTGTCACTTAGCTCATCAGGTCATTTAGCCTCAGTCACACTCACATCATATGGTGTTAGCTCAGTATGCTCGCCTTTCTTCCATCCTGGTTTGTCCTTTGTTTGATGATCAGCTGGCTCGGCATGGTTACATCATCCCCTCTCCTTTAAAATGATTTGTCCTCAAATCTGTATCTCTTACATCAAAGGAAACAAGTTAGACACAAGATACAAGTTCAAGCAAAGAACATGTAAGCATCAACAAAGAAAAGATTTAGAAAGAAACTTCCTTGGAGTGTTGAAGCTGTTTTTCTCAAGTACTTCCATCTCCAAAATTCTGGCTGATAAGCAAGGTATCTTCTCTTGTTCCTTGTACTCGTTTGAGACTTATCCTGATGATCCTGGACACTCAAAACACAACCTAGATATCCAGAATCATATGTGCAAGACATGCAATTGTTCAGATCAGAAACCAAAATTCCTTTTCCCTAGAACATGTAGGACACGTTTCAGATTATCATGATGCCTATCAAAGTAAGTGTTGTACACGAGAATTGTGTCAAGGCAGATGATAGCAAAGTTCCTAAAGAACAACTTCAAAACAGACACAAATTTCTCAGATTCAGAACACAAAAGATCAAGTTCAAACCGAAAATTACTTAACCAAGGCCCAACATGTTTATCAAAGAAAGTGTTGTACACTAATATATCATCAAAGCTCAAAACTACATCATTCTGCAAGCATGATCCATGACAAACCAAGATTTATCAGTCTCAGAACAAGAATGAACAGGTTTCAAAACAGAATCATAAACAAATTCAGTTTCAGCCTTATGTGATTTATGTTCATGCAACTTTCTAGGTTCTTTCAAAGCAAAATCAAATGCAGAAAAATCAATCAGTGACAAGTTCATGCCTAGAAAAACTCAGATCAAAGCCATTATCTTTAAAACAAGCAAATGAGAATCACAAGGTTTTCTGAAACATAAATCAGCTTGTTGCATGACAAGCTCTAATGTCTTTTCAAGGTGCTCACAACTTCTATAATGTTTCATAAATTGCTCAAGACTCAAAACATGATCAAAATTGATGTCACTAACACACTGAAAACGTTTTTGATCAGAGATTTTATCAGGTTCAAACACTTTAAAAGAATTAATCATGTTATCAAAAACAGAGTTTGAAACACAAAATTCTTTGAATTTTTCCAGACCAAAATGTTTTAAATCACTGGAATTAACCATAACAAACATTTCAGGCAGAGATTTAACCATATCAAGATCCTTACAGTGCTCTTGAGAGTCCAAAGAGAATGACTTAGCATCCTTTTCTGCTTCAATGTTGTTTGTCTGCTCCAACTCTTCTTCTGGTGGTGAACTCTTTTGTGCTTCTTCTGCTGGGTTTTCTTCTAAGACCTGATATACTGAAACAAGACTACTCAGTTTCACCGGTTCAAAAGAGGTTAGTTTATCACAAGAACTACTGGTAGCAAGTTCAGATTGAGGAGAGAAAAAAAAAACTCTATTTTTGTCTCAGGTTCTTTATTTACCTTAGATGGCTCTGTTTCTAACTCTTGGATAATCTGCTCTCTCTTGCTATAACTCCTTGGACCATCAACTCCTGAGGAAGGTCGTGAGGTTGGCCTCCTTTGCTGGTATTTTACAAAATCTTGCAGTACTTCTTGGTGCAATCTTTTTGAAATCATCTTGAAATTGTTGGCTGTCCAAATAATCAAGTGCTGCTGGTTGTTTCTGAGACTTCTTTATGGGATCACGACCATAGCAAGCTCCTGTCTCTTCTCTTGCATGTCTAGGACCTTCTCTGCTCCTCCTAGTTGGTTCCTCTTGCCTCACTGGTCGTGCCTTTTCCTGCACAGAATCAGAATGGTTAAAAACCGGATTTGTTCTGGTCTTATCAAAGTTCTGTCCTTTTTTCAAGCAAATTTATTTGTGGAAGAAAACTGAAATTGATCATGAATGTGTGCTCCTCTATTAATCCTTTCCAGTGCCTCCCTAGAAATGTTATCCTTCTCCTGCTCATAACCAGAACACATCAAATAGCAATAAGAAATCTCTTTTTCTCTCAATAGATTTTTTGCTATTGCTCTCCAAGGCTGCTTATTTATTAGATTGCCAGAGAGTTGAACTGGTTATATCCTAGTTCCTTTTCAGTACGTGTAACAACTTGTATAACCCCCTGGGTGCAGTAGAGATCCTTTTGTCCCCTGATTTCTTTTGAAAGGAGAGAGCTGATGTGTTTGAGAGAGATTCTAGGTTGGTTTGATGAATGATGGTGGATTGATGGATGATCTCAGATATGTGATCTATGAATTGATCCAAATCTCGTGTAGATGTGTCTAAGATCAAGAGAATGAACTCTGATTTGTGATCAAAGACAAGTTTTGCGTTGCAGAGAATGAACTCCTTAGCAATCAGTGTTCATGGATGAACAAGGGATTCACAGATTTAGAGAGAATTTTTGATAAAAAGGTGAATTCAATCTATTCTGGTCGTCCATCCTCTTATATAGGAGTTACAAGTTGTAGAAATGAAAAGACAAATGTAGAAATTCAAGAAATTTAGAAACTAGGAATGTAGACTTGATTTTGGACCAGAAAAAGTGTTTTGTTGAATGTCTCTTTTGCCTTACCACGACCTTGACTTTCTTGCTGACTCCCTCTTGGTATTCTTGGTGAGAATGGGCTTGAAATGGACTGAAGAAAAGGCTGGTCGAATGTTGGCATGAAACAAACCCATAATGAATTTGTTATGAACTCTCCATGGGCTGCAATACTTCTTTTGGGAAACTTGATCCAAAACACATCCAAATGGTTTCTTGGACTTGAATTTCGTGGCTGATTCATCAGAAAGAGATAATGGATCCTTAACTTTGGGTTTTGAACTTCTTTTGGGCTGAGAGAAACAAATCTGATCCATCTTCTTTTTTGGGCCAAAAATCATTTGTCCAGCTAGGTCCATGGCAGCTTCAGTGTCACTCTCATTCAACTCTAAGGTAGTGTCACTTAGCTCATCCAGGTCATTTAGCTCAGTCACACTCACATCATATGGTGTTAGCTCAGTATGCTCGCCTTTCTTCCATCCTGGTTTGTCCTTTGTTTGATGATCAGCTGGCTCGTCCATGGTTACATCATCCCCTCCTCCTTTAAAATGATTTGTCCTCAAATCTGTATCTCCTACATCAAAAGGAAACAAGTTAGACACAAGATACAAGTTCAAGCAAAGAAACATGTAAGCAGCAACAAAGAAAAGATTTAGAAAGAAACTTCCTTGGAGTGTTGAAGCTGTTTTTCTCAAGTACTTCCATCTCCAAAATTCTGGCTGATAAGCAAGGTATCTTCTCTTGTTCCTTGTACTCGTTTGAGACTTATCCTGATGATCCTGGACACTCAAAACACAACCTAGATATCCAGAATCATATGTGCAAGACATGCAATTGTTCAGATCAGAAACCAAAATTCCTTTTCCTAGAACATGTAGGACACGTTTCAGATTATCATGATGCCTATCAAAGTAAGTGTTGTACACGAGAATTGTGTCAAGGCAGATGATAGCAAAGTTCCTAAAGAACAACTTCAAAACAGACACAAATTTCTCAGATTCAGAACACAAAAGATCAAGTTCAAACCGAAAATTACTTAACCAAGGCTCAACATGTTTATCAAAGAAAGTGTTGTACACTAATATATCATCAAAGCTCAAAACTACATCATTCTGCAAGCATGATCCCATGACAAACCAAGATTTATCAGTCTCAAAACAAGAATGAACAGGTTTCAAAACAGAATCATAAACAAATTCAGTTTCAGCCTTAAGTGATTTATGTTCCTGCAACTTTCTAGGTTCGTTCAAAGCCAAAATCAAATGCAGACAAATCATCAGTGACAAGTTCATGCCTAGAAAAACTCAGATCAAAGCCATTATATTTAAAACAAGCAAATGAGAATCACAAGGTTTTCTGAAACATATATCAGGTTGTTGCAGGACAAGCTCTAATGTCTTTTCAAGGTGCTCACAACTTCTGTAATGTTTCATAAATTGCTCAAGACTCAAAACATGATCAAAATTGATGTCACTAACACACTGAAAACGTTGTTTGATCAAAGATTTTATCAGGTTCAAACACTTTAAAAGAATTAATCATGTTATCAAAAACAGAGTTTGAAACACAAAATTCTTTGACTTTTTCCAGACCAAAATGTTTTACATCACTGGAACTAACCATAACAAATATTTCAGGCAGAGATTTAACCATATCAAGATCCTTACAGTGCTCTTGAGAGTCCAAAGAGAATGACTTAGCATCCTTTTCTGCTTCAATGTTGTTTGGCTGCTCAACTCTTCTTCTGGTGGTGAACTCTTTTGTGCTTCTTCTGCTGGGTTTTCTTCTAAGACCTGATATACTGAAACAAGACTACTCGGTTTCACCGGTTCAAAAGAGGTTAGTTTATCACAAGAACTACTGGTAGCAAGTTCAGATTGAGGAGAGAAAAAAGAAAACTCTATTTTTGTCTCAGGTTCTTTATTTACCTTAGATGGCTCTGTTTCTAACTCTTGGATAATCTGCTCTTTCTTGCTATAACTCCTTGGACCATCAACTCCTGAGGAAGGTCGTGAGGTTGGCCTCCTTTGCTGGTCTTTTACAAAATCTTGCAGTACTTCTTGTGCAATCTTTTTGAAATCATCTTGAAACTGTTGGCTGTCCAAATAATCAAGTGCTGCTGGTTGTTTCTGAGACTTCTTTATGGGATCACGACCATAGCAAGCTCCTGTCTCTTCTCTGGCATGTCTAGGAAATTCTCTGCTCCTCCTAGTTGGTTCCTCTTGCCTCACTGGTCGTGCCTTTTTCTGCACAGAATCAAAATGGTTAAAAACCAATTTTTCTTGTCTTATCAAAGTCTGTCCTTTTTCCAGCAAATTATTTGTGGAAGAACTGAATTGATCATGATGTGTGTTCCTCCTGTTAATCCTTTCCAGTGACCTCCTAGAATGTATCCTTTCCTGCTCATAACCAGACTCATCAATAGCATAAGAATCTCTTTTTCTCATAGATTTTTCCCTTCTCTCCAAGGCTGCTTTTGTTGCAGAGTTGAACTGGTTATAATCTAGTTCCTTTTCAGGACGTCTCCTTCTGCCATTGCTTCCTCCAGACATGGCTTCCTGCTAAGAAACTCAACAAGAAAAATTAACACAATAACAAATAGCCAAAGCCTCACTTCTCTTGGTGTTTCTCTCTGATTTTTCTGTTAGTTTTCTCTGTGAATCCAGTAGCTCAGCAACAAACAAAGATCAAACTTCAAAGAACAAACCCCAACCCTAAAACAGAAGAAAAGATAGAAAGATTGCAAGATTTTTGTTTGCAAGAGGCTTTTACCACCAGGGCTGGATTTCTCCTCAGCCAGGCTGGATTTCTCCTCAGCCAAGTTGGATTTCTCTTCAACTTTTTCTTTTGATTGGTTTTTTTTTTAAATCTGGTTGGCCCTCTTGCAGATTCAACAGATAGAAAGATAAGAGATTTCTGGAAAAATTGCAGAGCAAATTGCAGAGAATAGAAAACAGATTCCCAAAACAAAGAAGTGGAAAAGTTTTAGAATCAAACCCCAGATCAAGAGCCTTCAAATCTGCTCTGATACCACTTTGATGAACCCCTGGTGAGGAGATCCTTTGCCCCTGATTCTTTTGAAGGAAGATCTAATGGTTTGAGAGAGATCTAGGTTGGTTTTGATGATGATGGATGGATTGATTGGATGATCTTTCAGAAGTGATCTATGAACTGATCAAATCTTGTGTAGATGTGTCTAAGATCAAGAGAATGAACTCTGATTGTGATCAAAGACAAGTTTTGCTTGCAGAGAATGAACTCCTAGCAATCAGTGTTCATGGATGAACAAGGGATTCACAGATTTAGAGAGAATTTTTGATAAAAAGGTGAATGTCTATTATTCTGGTCGTGCATCCTCTTATATAGGACTTACAAGTTGTAGAAATGAAAAGACAAAGTGTAGAAATCAAGAAATTTAGAAACTAGGAATGTAGACTTGATTTTGGACCAGAAGAAGTGTTTGTTGAATGTCTCTTTGCCTTTACCACGAACTTGACTTTCTTGCTGACTCCCTCTTGGTATTCTTGGTGAGAATGGGCTTGAAATGGACTGAAGAAAAGGCTGGTCGAATGTGCATGAAACAGACCCATAATGAATTTGTTATGAACTCTCCTGGGCTGCAATACTTCTTCTTGGGAAACTTGATCCAAAAACACATCCAAATGGTTTCTTGGACTTGAATTTCGTGGCTGATTCATCAGAGAGAGATAATGGATCCTTAACTTTGGGTTTGAACTTCTTTTGGGCTGAGAGAAATAAATCTTATCCATCTTCTTTTTTTTGGGCCAAAAATCACTGTCCAGCTAGGTCCATGGCAGCTTCAGTGTCACTCTCATTCAACTCTAAGGTAGTGTCACTTAGCTCATCCAGGTATTTAGCTCAGTCACACTCACATCATATGGTGTTAGCTCAGTATGCTCGCCTTTCTTCCATCCTGGTTTGTCCTTTGTTTGATGATCAGCTGGCTCGGCCATGGTTACATCACATAGGGTTTTCGTGTCGCAACCCATGGTAAGGTTTCTGCGCTACAAGTCTAAAGTAAGCGGGCTTGATCTCAAAATCGTTTCTCTGAAAAGCTGGAGGAAGAATGGCGGATCTGTTGGCGTAGTACTGGTCTGAACGAGTGTAGTCAGCCAGCATTCTTTGAGCAGCTTGGGCGTTAGTTTCAGGTTGAGCTATTGCAGCATCTGCTTCTGCTTCAGGGATTACAGTCCCTTGATTGTCTATCCTTTGACATGCTGCATTACGCAGATGACCGTTGAGTCATGCAAGTCCCCATTCTTATTATGAACCACAATTATAGGGTGCAACCATCTGAACTCATCTGTTGTCGTCGATCGATGCGGATGAGGTGCTGTCAATCAATTCTATATGATTAATATCGGTGCGATGTCGAGTTCTGATGCCGGTTGATGTTGTCTGTAAAGATGTATCGGTCGATGCTGGAGGTATGTCGTCGATCGATGTGTGTCGTCTTTCTTTGTGGATCGTTGTGTTCGAGTTGTTGTTGGTCAGAGAACAGTAAGTCTTGTCCTTTGTTACTCCTGGTACTCTTTTGCATGCACCTGAAAAGCAAAGAAAAAAAATCAGTAACCTTGAAAGTAACAAACCTAGACTAATTCCTAGAAAATAAATCTAATGGCGATCAATGTCCCCGACAACGGCGCCAAATTTGACGTGGATGTGTTTTTATGTTATAATAGGGTATAAATATCCTAAACAAATAACAGTCAAATAAACCATTAATCCTAACACACAAAATAATAACAATCTTGTCAAGAGAGATCGAGTGTATTAATTAGTGATCGAATCCACAGAGAACAATGACACACAAATAGATTTCTTATTTCTAAAGGCTAAGCTAGGTAACTATATATATATATTGGTAGCAAGTAATCAGGTCAAGGAAATATTCCTTATTAGAAGTTATAGATGCAATATGGAAATATGCTAGTTATGGAAAATATGCTAGTAATGTAAATATGTAAATATGCTAGTAATGTAAATATAGAAATATGCTAGATCTAGGGTTTCAGGCAAGTGGGATTATAGTAGATAAAAGTTAAAGGTATTTAATCTTAGAATTCGAAATCTAATGTAAAAGACACTAGCTCTCGGATGCGCGCCCAATCTATTGACTAAGTCCAATGTCTCAGCTCTCGCTCGTTGACACAGAATGACCGTCGATCGATGGCAATGATCTTGCGTCGATTGATGATTTTTTGGAGTCAAGCGTTATGACCTAATTCGATATGTTCACTGGATTGAATAAATCAACTCTTGTTTGTTTCTAGCAACCTAGCTCAACAGAATAGATTTCGGTAGTAGAGCATGCTCTCGCTTGCGCCTAACTATCCTATTATCAGGGTTCTAGTTAGCTACTCTAGAACACAAGAAATAAACACAATTCTATTAATAGATCTAATAATGACCTTAACAATTCTATTGTTTGACTAATCCATCAATACCATTGATAAACCCTACACCTAGTTGATAACTACTCAGACATAATTGAACTAAGAATAGTAATCTGAATAAAATGCATAGATAAAATATTGGGTTCAAATCACACTTAGAACCACTTAGAAACCCTGAGTACTAGCACACTCACAAGCACCTCTTTTTCTGTGCAATACATAAAGTATAAATATAAACCCTAAAGTCTAGGTCAAAACTCGTCCAAGGGTAAGTATAGTAATATCGTGTCATGTCTCTAACTTGGGCTTTGAAATTCGGCTGTCTACGAACTGGAAATCGATCGATGGCGGATGTGCAACATCGATCAATCTTGGTTATGTAACATCGGCCGACGTCTACGTTGTATCGTCGATCGATGGTAATCTCATAGTTCGATTCTCTTCAATGATCAGCTACGGATTATTCCTCTCCAAAGGCTCCAAAAGCTCCAAGTATCTCCATATATCTACAAAACGTACATGGACATGGTAAAGACCTCAAAACATAGGCTAGACACATATAACAACCCTAAATAGAGTCTATAACATGGTCTAAAACTTGTAATAAATAGGCAATATCACTAGTCACCTAGATCCTGATTTCTCCTAAAGATGGTAATAATATCTCTAAAAACCTATTTTCGGGATCCCCCTTGTTCTTCGTCTGGGCTCCTCTTATATATGTCGTCCAAGGTTGGTCGTCTTTCCTTTCTGCCCCCGATTCGAGTTCATATTCCGCGAAAATCTTTGTTATCTCTGGATTTTCCATAATTATCTTCTGAGGACATCCGGTAGACTGTCATTGTAATTGGGCTCATTATCTTCTAAAATTGTAAGTGGGCATTTATTGTTGTTTTAGACACTTTCAAAGCCGTTTTTGGGAATTAAAAAGTTTTTATGATTTCTTTCGGAGAACGTCCTTCATATGATTACATGATGCTGGTTTCTCAAAGTAATAAACCAATCTTATATCTGAGATAACATTATTGCTTAAGTTAACCGTTATCATTTTATACGATGGACTTGAATTTTACAAGAAAACAAGTCTTTGCGATTTTTATCATAAAACTTCAACGGAAACTTCGATCGAGACAAAATAAGAAATGACTTAGTAAAGACCCGAATGAGATAGTGACGAGGAAAAGGTGCTCTAGTCTCCCATGGGCGACTATACGTGTTGTGTGTCTAGTCGCCCATGGGTGACTAGACTAGTTCTGTTTCTAGTCGCCTATGGGTGACTAGACATGTTGCGCGTTCAGTAGCCCATGGGCGACTAGAAATTTTCAGTGTCTAGTCCCCCATGTGCGAATAGATGTGTTCCGTGTCTAGTCGCACATGGGCGACTAGACGTGTTGCGTGTCTAGTCGCACATGGGCGACTAGACGTGTTGCCTGTCGAGTCGCCCATGGTTTACTATACTTAGGTGTTTGTAGTCGCCCATGGGCGAATAGACTTGCTTGTGGTTCTCCCTCGTTCTGAAGCTTATCCTTGACAATTTTTCGTGAAGTTATTTGGAATAGTTTTCCTCGAAGGATAGTCTTCAAAATCATGGACGTTGATTTCAAAATTACTGTTTTTGACCCCAAGAGTTACCCCCCTTCCCTAGCTTGCAAGTTTTGGGTCTAACTCATGTGAGTGAGTGATGTGCGTTTAATTAGAATCTACGGCCAGGAATGTTTTACGAAATAATCGCTAAAATTTCGTAGATTATTTTTTTTTGCCGGAAAATTTCCTACAAGTATAGAACTTTCATCCCTCATTCATTTATATTATTCTCTAACTTCTCATATTTTCTTTCTTGAGAGCTTTTTCGAATCAATATGACATCCTCTCGTGATGAGCAAAGAAGCAATGAAGCTGAGATGGGCACTTCCCTCCAAACGAGTTCGTCGAATTCTTCTGCTCGCGATGGAATTCTGACTCACGTGGCCTAGTACCTTGCTTTACGGGAGGAGCTGATTCACCGTCATGCTGAGATGGGGATTTCTGTCCATGTTGATCCGGCGACTCCTCCGGCCTAATTGTTGCCTTGGACCCCGCTGCCGAGTTTTTTATCATCCTCTTTGTTCGTTCCTAAAGGTGGAGTGATTTGCGGAAGAGGTTTCGGCACAGCCGGCGGGTTTTTCTATGAATCCGGTTACTATTACTGATACTGAACAGGCTCCTGAGTCGATGCCTCCTCGTCCAGCCAAGAGATAAATTGGCTGGGGTTACGTGCCCTTAGTGCCACCCCCATCGTCGCACCGAAGGTCATAGGAGGGCTGATGAAAATCCTGAGGTGGCTAAGAAGAGAAGGTGCGTGAAAGGAGGCAAGGTCGGACCTTCGCCCCTAGGAGCTTTGAGGTCAGTTGATTCTTCAGTACCGCGCCAAGGGTTTACTTCAAGACTTTTTTTCTGTGTGTTAGATCTTCTCTAACTCCTCTTTGTTGTGAAGTTTGTGTCTTCGATCAATGGGATGATTAATGACTTCGGATCAGAGATCGAGTGTCTTACAAAAGAGCTTGCTGAGTCAAAAGATAAATCGTCGAAGCTTGAGGCCAAGTTGAGAGCTATCGAGGAATTTCACTCTCTCGAGGTATCGGAAGTTGGAATGTTGGATTAGCGAGTTAGAGAGGGATCTTGGGAAGACAGAGAGTTCCTTGCTCAGGGAGAAGAAGGCTATGAAGTCCATAGCTTTGGAGTTCCATCGTCTGCAGCGTCGGATTGAAAACGGAGAAGGCTCGACGAGTTGCAGGGTTGCAGAGGCTAAAGCCGAGTTTCAGTCTCGTTTGGCGAGGGTTGCTAGTTCCTTCTCTCCATGATGGATATTCATGGAAGGGATTTTTCTTTGGCGGTTATTGAGGGGTATCCAGGTAATTCAGAGTGGAGGATTTCCGTCTCTAGAAGCCAAAGATCCAGGCTGTCTATTCATAAAGCAGAACTGGCAGCCGTTAGGAAGATTTCGATTTGATCCTCTCTGTTCTGAAGTTTGACTGTGTTCTTCCGCTGCCTTCGGATAACTCCGAGGGGCAGGATCCCATGGACGTCAAGCTTTGTGATGTGGTTAAGGGAGGTGAAGTGACGCGGCCTCGATCTATGGTAACGCAATGGAGGAGGGTGAGGTCCCATATCTCGCGGATGAGTAAGGTTGCAATCCTGTTCGGGACGTTCTATTTTATTGTTTTTTCTTATGTTGATCTGGCCGTGTGCGGCCATGTTTTATGCTTTTGGGACTGGACTTGTCTGGCACTGAATCCTTGCCACTTTGCGGCTTCTTTAATAAATGATGCGTTGTGTTTTGAAAGTGTAAGAGTGTGTGTAGAGGGAAGAATACGATTTTTCATCTCATATCTAACTCTTTGCGAATCGTCATATTCGTAGTTCGTTTTTGGCAAAAGTAACTAAATTTTTTTATTTTTCGAAATCGGATGAGCGTATGAACATAAGCGGAGAGATATGTTTAAGGATCTCAGATCTGTTAGATTACATGCCTTGAGATTTTTGAGACCAGTGTGCTGGGATTAGGGCATGTCCTATATCTAGTAATGGTTTAGAGTTTGAGGTGACTATTGTGTCTTACGTTACCCATAGCATTTTCGACCTGATTTTGTCTCGATATTGAAGTCTGCGATGACTTTTCGGCTTATATGACTTGCATTGATCGGGAACCAACCATCTCTCCAAAGAAAATTTCGAAGTCGTCTGGAATAGCTGACTAAAATTTTGGATTTTTTTGTAGCGCGCTATTATCCTTGTGCCGATGTCGGAGAGCTATCTCTGTGGGAGGATGTGGCTTAGTCTGTTTAGGACGTTAGAGTTGTTTGTTGTGATCAGCAACAAAACATAATGGTATATGTTACCATTTTGAGTCTTCGCGAAGAATAGGTGATATCACTCAAATTACCCTAAGGAGTGACTTTTCCTCTCTCAAATAAGAGGTCCAGTTATAGTTTAGGGATCGAATCTATAGGGAGCTTGGGCACACAATAAACGCAAAACAGTTAAGATTAAGCTAGGCAAGTTATGATTCCATTAAGTAAAGAAGTACGGTAATTATAATGATTGATTGATTTGGTTTGTAAACAGTTAAGAGAAATGGGTAGATCTAGGGTTTCAGGCAAGTCAATTATAATAGATAGAATGCATGGAATTATTAATATGCAAGAACAATAAATGTTAACTAGTCTGGCCCCCTCTTGTCCCAACTCTCGTATGCGGACCGAGAATTTCATTGTCGATCGACGGCTAAGGCATGATGTCGATCGACGCTAATAAGACAAGAAGTTTTTCCACTATGTAATTAGACCAGCTCTCGCATGCATCTAATAACCTAGCTCGAAGAAATCAATTTTGGCACATAACCTACTCTCATAGTTGTCCATGTCCTAAGTTCAGGTTCCTAGTTGCCTACTCTAGAACGCAAGCATAAACACAATTGAAAATATTTATATTACTTCATCCTAACAATCTTATTTTGGGGTTAATTCATCAGTACCATTATGAACCCTAAATCTAACAAGAGATCTACTCTAACATGATAATTGTCACAAAAATCATAGAATGAATAGATATAATAATGAAAACCAAAACCAATGGAGTTCCAAGAGGACTCTGAAGGGGTTCTCTCTCTCTCCTAACATAAAACTAAGAACAAGTTAAGAGTAAAAGCGTAGCCGTCAACAATGGCTTAGAAAACATAAATTTAGGGTTTAAACTCGTCCAGGGTGTTCTGATTGTTTGTGGTGGCTTTGGATTAAGTAGGTCTTGAAATATACTCGGGCCACATTCTCGCATCACCATCTATCGACACAGAGGCTGTACCATCTATCAACATTCCTTCATCTCCTCGAAAGCTTCCTCTCGCGAGGCACATAGATCACTCTTCAGTAAACCGAATATAAATTGAGATATAACCAACATATGGACCTCAAACTGGTGGCATTGGAAATATAACCTAGCGACCGACCTTTGTCAAAGTCACTTATATATCTCAACCCTATCTGAGAAGTTATTGCATACATATGATCATCAAATACCCTATTTGAGAAATCCATATGCACACTTCTATCAAGCGGAATAGGCAATTCAACTTCAGAAATAGCGTAGGGAACCACAATCTTCAAAGGGTCATGTATTCTTTTTCACTCTTTTTTGAAACCGAGCAGCTTCTTCTATGCAAATAGGTGGTCGCAGATGTTCAGTGACATCAAGGTGTGAGGTTTCAGACTTGCACTTGCTTTTATCAATCGGCTGCACTTCAACCTCGCAACTCTGTAATGAGTGTCGATCGATGCTCTCGGGTGGGTGTCGATCGATGCTATCGGGTGGATGGTGATAAACAGTATCGGATGTGTGTCGAGCGACAGTAGCTTTTGATGAAGTTTCCAGATCTCTTCCCGAAGTATGCTGATCATCAGGATTCATCTCCGTGTTCTGGCCGAAATTTTCAGGTTGTGCTTCATCGTCTACCTTCGGGAAACCCTCTAGCTCTAAGAAATCTTCCATGGTGATTTGTCTGTCTACATCTTGGGCAAGATCACAGCTTGATACATCGGTGCTCTTCAGTGTCGAATCTGCAGTGTTCTGAGGACAAATCGATTTTTCAGAGATTTCGAGATTTATCGACTAACAGCAAGGACTGGTGTCGATTGATGATGACGTCTTAGTGTCGATTGACACTGAGGTATTTGTGTCGATCGATGCTGAGGTCGAATCGCTAATATCAGCTTCTTCCTCTTTACTCAGTTCTCCAGATTCATGTTGCTCATCATCCTCTAACATATATTTCAGCATTGTTTTGTTACTATATAGTTGATATTTATATCGACGTGCGACGAACTTGTTAGGATAATAGTAATAAATCCCAAGATAAAAATCTCACATTTAGAAGTATGATGAACAAAATATCCATCGAATTATCCAGTTAGCTAATTATGGAATTGGAGAACAAACACTTCTAGTCAATCCTAGTTAAAATAACCATATAAACATGATTGCGTGAAGTTTACATATCAGTTTTTTAACTGATTAAAAAAAATCATTCAAGCGTATAATAATCTATGTAGTCAATCTCACATTAGAACAATATATACACTGACTTATCTAGTTAAATAATAGTGGAACCAGCTAACAATCTAACCGATCTTTTGGGAAACCGTCTCGTCGTGGTGGATGCATACTACAAATAAGGATTCAAAAGATATTAGCACAATCCCTGAGATAAAACATCATTCATACTTTCTCCAAAACAAATAAAAAAAAAGAGCTTAAATTGATGAATCACTTAGTTTATTAGACTGGAAGAAAGATATGAAATGCAGAGACTGAACCACCATATCGATTTCGAAATATAAACCCTAAAATGAATGAAAACACAGAGAATGAAAGAAAAAGTGAACCGAAATCGATTTGGAAATTCTGACCCTAAATAGACTGAAGATGCAGAGACTGACATAAGCAATTAACCCCAAATCTATTTGAAAATATAAACACCAAAATCGATAGAAAACATAAACTCTAAAATGAATGAAATCACAGAGAATGAAAGAAGAAGTGAACTGAAATCGATTTGAAAATTCTAACCATAAATAGAGTGAAGATGCATAGAGTGATTTAAGAAATTAATCCCAAATCTATTTGAAAATATAAACACCAAAATTGATAGAAAACATAAACCCTAAACTAGACTCTCTCTGTTTCAAAACGATCCATATTCCAAGAAAAAAAATTGTTTCAAAAATATCATTTTTTTACATTTTCAATGCATATAATAACGATAAATAGTAAATTTCAAGACAATTAATTGTGTTTATTAAATTTTGATTAGTTACCACTTATGAGAAATAGTTAAACATAAAAATAATATATTTCTAACCAAAATTTAAGTTGTTTTTTTTAATAGTTGTAATAATTTTAAAACATGTATCGTATTGAAATGAAGGAGTATGATTTTGGAAGAGGAACCTTTTATATAAAAATTTGGAAGGAAAACTGATATTTTTTAACTTTTCGTAATGGAAAATTGGGATTAGAAGGGTATTTATTGGTGAAGAAGAAAGTGTTGGTGGAGATGGTTTAGAAAGAACATATTTTGGCTGAGATTTTGGGAAAAGATTATGGCGGAGACTGAAAATTTGGGCGAATAATTTGGGGTTCAAAAAAAAATTTTAAGCGGCAAATTCCTCGTTATATGGAGCAAGTGGTGATATATTCCTCAAATTTCTTGATTTGATTACATTATTAATCAATAAGACTTGTATGCTATAACTTATTAGATTATACTTAGGTGACCGGTCGCCACAAGCGGCAAATTCCTCGTTATATGGAGCAAGTGGTGATATATTCCTCAAATTTCTTGATTTGATTACATTATTAATCAATAAGACTTGTATGCTATAACTTATTAGATTATACACAGGGTGCGGACATAAACATATTCAAATTATGGATTAAGTAGTACAAAGTTTTAGCAGTAACGGATTTTATATCATAAGACCACCGTCTTTGGGAGAAAGCACCAGGCACAGGAAAATGTTGGTACTCGATATTTTACACGGACGAGATGGAATAAAGTAACTTCAGTATCCAGAGATAGTCGTTCCGGTATGCATAATTGGAACGTCCCAAAATAATTTGTGTGTTTAAGAAGATATTTTATTTTCCAAATCTGGAATTAATAGTGTATAATTTTAGAAGTAACATATTTATATTATCACTAATTAGAATTGTATATGTGTTGTAAGTTTTTATTTTAGGTAAAATATTAATATGTTTTATTTTTTTGAAAGTTTAAGTAGACATATTAAAATAAAATATAATAAAAGTGAAAGTATTATCCATAAATTATATCAGGTATAAAGTACTTGATCAAGTATGAAGTACTTGTCTCGATAATGAAAACAACTTCCATTAGAAACCTGCAAAAAAATGTATTTAATTTTGTAAGCAAGTGGATGTGTTACATAATTTGAAAGATTTATTCTTTTATATTCTTTATTGAACAAAAAAAATATTAAAGTGACATACCATGATCGGAATAGTTGGAAAACTGATTGCCAATGAAATACTATCGATCTTCATACTCATCACTACCCATCTGGCAAATTCCAAAAAATAAATAATTGTAACAGTTTTTATATTTAAAAAATTTATTAGAAAAAAAGTAGATAACAATTATGTATCTTCCTACAAAATATTCTCGAAAACTTGTTTGTAGACAAGATCCTATGTTTTTTTCTTCGGCTTCCTTTATTTACCAGTTATTAGGATTTTTAATCCAGATTTCGACTTAACTCTTGAAAGTGCAACGTAGAGCTGACCATGAGAGAACACTTGTCTAGGCAGAAACAAACCAACACTTTCTCGTGTTTGACCTTGACTTTTCTTGATAGTCATCGCGAAGGCCAATGTATCCAGAAACTGTCTTTGACGCATTATGAAAGCAAATTTTGTGTCAGGTGGTGTTACAAACATTCTAGGAATCAAAACCTTGTCTCCAGCAATATTGTTCCGCTTATAATTCTACCTTCTATCACATGGGGAAGTAGCTAAATAACAATTAGCCTAGTACTATTGCATAATCCATCTGCAACATCCATGTTACAGAGACACATAATAGGAGCACCAACTTCAGCAGGCAGTCCAGCCACTTTAACATTGTTCAAAAACTCTGCATGATATACAACATTTTCTTCTACGTCAAAATCGGATGGGATAATACTGTCAGAGCTAAGGTAAACCTTCTCTTCACCTGAAAAGCATATGTAAATCCTTTTCTTTAGTGACATGTAAAAAGTTACTGGAACATAAGAGTAAACACAAAAAACATGTTACGCTGACAACTGCGAAAGCATGTAATCATTTATTTTATCCACTTCATCATTTGTGGGAGTGAGAATGGCTCGATGTCTATACAAATCTTTATCTCTTGAGGTTTGAAAAGCATGTCCATAAACCTCTTTTGTCATAGTCTCAATAGGATCTTCTCCACTGTTTTTTATCAGCAAATCAGAAGGGATGTCAATCTCAACTTGACCGGTCGTTAGGCAAATTTATTTTTCCATCTCCAACATCCAAAATCCATTGTGAGAAAGATTGAAGCTCTTTTGATGCATCATCAGTAAGACCAGCGAGCAATCTCATGTTTTTTGTTAGCTTCAAAACTTTGCAGTGCTCCCAAAGATATGACGAATTCAGATCTGCCAAAACAGTCTCTGCTGGACCACCTCCAGGTATAACCGGTAAAATCTGTCTAAAGTCTCCATCGAAAACAACAACTTTACCCCCAAAATGTTTGTCTTCAGAAGATCTTATAATATCACGCATAGAACGATCCAACGTCTCGAAACAGTGTCTGCTCATCATAGGCGCCTCATCCCATACAATTAACTTTGCCGCTTTAACCAATTCTGCACGATCCGATCCTGGCTCCATTTTCTTGCAAGTACTGAACTCGTCTGCATCTATCGGAATACCAAATATGGAATGTGCAGTTCTACCTCCTTCCAACAACAATGCAGCAAGTCCACTGGATGCGTTATTTAGAACAATCATACGTCTAGATCAGATCGCCGATGAGAGTGCTATGTATACAAAGTTTTTCATGTGCCTCCATAACCATAAAGAAAGAACATTCCACCGCTATCATTTAAAACTGCATCCATAATCTGGTTGTATACCCCTCTTTGCTCATCTGTTATCATCACCATAAGTCTTTCATTTTCCTTTAGCTGATCTTCCACAACATATTTAAAGCTCATCATCTATAAAGCGATTGTCGTTGTAAGAGCCAAAATCTTCTGGCTTTGGCATGAGGGGTCATTTCTTGAGGCTACGACGATAGTGCAAATGATTTTCGATCAGTAAGAGCAATGTTTTTGATCTGCTCTATGGTGAAGTTCATATCTGCAAGTTTGATAAATTTATTAAATAACAGAGACAGTTTTTAAAATAAAAAAGTTTAATAAGACAAAACGCTCACCAGGTCGTCCAGTTTTTCGCTGTTTCTTGTAAAGAATATTGTCGGTAAGATACTCCTAAGTAGCTTCGCACACTATATGAGGCTGAGATAAAGTTTTGGATACCAACATTCTTCCAAAAAGCTTCCTGGCATACGTGGCAGGCAGAACTATTATCACTGCAATCTTTGATAGCTTCTATAAATTCCTTATCATCGTACATCAATCCCAACGCATAGCAAGCATCTTCGTATGTATCATATAAAACACCATCAAGTGTTTTTATATCCTCGTATGATGTCGGCCCTCTTACCCAATTTAGCAATACTCTTAAGAAATATAGCTCATCAAGTGATGGATGAATATGCGCAATCCTCCCTATCGCAAAGCCTCGTTTCTGTGGTACCCATTCTATCGTACCTGATTTCCAAACAAATTTTGTTGGAAATTCGGCATATGTCAACTCTCTTGCCTCTGGGTATTTTTTTTTTTGGCTCTGAACCAAACCAAAAACATGGATTGATTAACAGTTTTTTTGTTGAGAATATTCTCAATAGGTTCATCTTCATCAAAAAACACCAGCTCCTGATCCAAAAGATGAAATCCAAGTTTCTCCACAGAAGTAGTATGAAAATGTGTAGGAAAAAGCAAGAATCTGCCAACAACGACTCGCATGAAGTAATATATCTAATTATGAAATACAAAACATATATTAGAAAAGATGATCGTATACCTTAAAATGTAAAAGACAATAAAACTATATTTTTTTCATAATGTATTTATTTTGTTGTATAAAATGAGTTATATAAATTTCATTTTGATATTATATAGTTGGTAAAGCGTATACATATCTATTTTTACTAATATTAAGAGATTATTGATGTATTTTTGTTTGATGCACACATTACGTAGCATAGAAATTTTGTTTTATATTTATTATTAATACAATTAAAATAAAAATAAATATGATATATACAATAAAGAATTTAGTAATTTGTAGACACTTAAACGAAATTGCTTTAAATATAATAATACTTGCAGTCGTAATATGTTTTGATTTCATCAATGACGCCATCTTTATGTTCTTTATCCATTGCAGCTGAAGCATAATCAGGTCCCTTATGGATATATTTGAAAAGATACTTAACAACTAGTGTTTGGATGCACCACTCGACATTCATATCGGCGCGATATCGAAGCATAAGGTCTTTATTGTTTGGTACAAACATATCCATTATCTAATATGATACCATTTTTCTCAACAAACCTACCATCAATACGATGCATGTAAGCTGGAAATCAATTTGCGTCAATCGATGTATTGATTTTGAGAGGTTTCGGAAACATCTTAGAACATTTACCGTTACCCATACATACATTATCCTTCTTTGCTGCACCGCAAGGACCATGCATCATACAATCACCAACGATTTCATACAGGTCTGGATCTACAATCTTGTCTCGTATTTCAGCGGAAATAATCTTATCTATATCATCGGCTGTTGGAAACTTAGCTCCTTTTTCCATGAAGACGAGAATATGAGCGTGTGGCATTCCTCTTTTCGGAAACTCTATATCGTGTATACTGACAAAATGAAATAAAAAAGGATTTAGAAATTTTAACAAACAAAAATACTATCTAAAGTAGTTCTTAAAAACAAAAAATAATTAATATAAGCATCACTGGAGAACATGTGCAATGAGATTTACCTGCAGCAACATGGCCAAACAAGGAGCCGTCCTTTTTTGTCAACCAGCCGATAAGATTATCGAGTTTCATCTTGAAAACTCTACACCAATATTTCTGGTCTAGTCTTCGGTGGTCAGGTTATATTTTTTTCAAATACCTTGTAACTTCAAGCCATTTTGGATTGCACGTAAAAGTGATGAAAATATCTGGAAATCCATCGGTACTTGCACAGAGCCATGGCATCATAGTAGTGCTGCTTCATATACCTATTTCCTCCGGTGAAAGTTTCTGGAATGAAAATTCTGTTCCTTGCTGCAGCCAACTTAGCCCCACCTCTTGTAGCTGCTTTCTGGATTGAATAGTAACTATATGACCGGAGCTTTTTCTGATTCAACGACAAGTAACGCAGTCTACAAGATTAATGTATATAACCGGTGAATACCATTTTGAAAATCCTTTTCACATCTTTTGCAATTGTACAGAGGGTTCTGTTGAAGATTTTGCACGTTTTCCTCAAACCATCTCCTGTCTGGCCGTTTTTCTGTGCAAAAAATGCCAGGTCGTGTAGAACCATGGTTTTTCCAAATCAGTGGCTTCAATTTTAGCAACAACCATACACTTTCCAGCCTATATTAAACCATTTAGATGCCAATACATTTTTGTAGTAAAACCATATTTAAAATTAGTTTTTTATTTAATAAAAGAAAACGTTTGGGTACATAAAAACTACCAAAATATTTACCGATTTGCTTCAATAATTTCAGATATTGTTTTCTTCATGCTTGCCATTGTCTCATGAATACTGTGTTTATGACAAATAACTATATCAACCTTCATACTCGAGAAGAAAATATGGTTGACTTACTTCTTTATCAACAAAAATCATTTCAATGGTGTTGCCTGATTCTTTGTTGTAGTTTCTCCACAACCGGATAATGCTAACTTCAATACGCGACGTATCTTTACAGGGTTTTTAATTCTCTAAGAAAAGAAACAATGTTTTTCTTGGCTCGCACCATTGCCATTGTGCGATCAAAAGAGAAGAATGTGTGGGTGTAAAGACATCGAGATTCACCTATATATATATACAAAGTGAATGTTCTTAGATTAATGACGCCAAGATAATATTCATACAATAAATAATGAAAGCATTTAAACGAAGATATTAAATTGGTACTTTCATAAAATGATATTCATATGATTTGATTATTCTTGCGTACATTATTTATTTTTAATAAGGAAACTAATTGTTACATGTATTAACTAATATTCTTGCGTAAATAATTTATTTGTTATAAGGAAACTAATTAATACATGTATTAAGTAATATTCTTTGCGTAAATAATTTATTAACTAATTATGTAAGTCATTTGAAAAGTGATGTTAATTGGACATTAAATTATGTTTGTCCTTGTAATTAGTATTTAATGGTATTTTCCTATTATAGTGGGATCCATGAATTAGAAAAATGATTAAAAATTTCCAAAAAATTAATCAATCAAATGTTTCAAATTCTTCTGAGAAATTCTATATGAGTAACATGTGACTTCTCTTTTAATATATAGGGGATTTTACAATTTCATTGTACATGAGAAGAGACATGAACACATAAGAAACCACTCAAATACCGAACAGACGAAAAATGAGAGCTCTCAGTATATAAGCAAAGTTTTAAAACCAACCGGCAAGAAAGGTTCCACTTGAATGTCAGCGTTGGATGAAGTTTCCAATTGATCTCTATCCGGTTCCTTAGAAGCTTCTTCCCGGTTCAAGGTTTTACAGAAGATTCACTGTATATGTAAGAACAAGTTTTGCACAGAGAAAACCAGAAAAACAATTTAACAAACACGCAAAAAGGTACTATTGAGGTTACTTACTGTTCAAGCAGTCTTATCAACAGGACTACCATGCGCGTTGAAGTTATCTGTTAAGCCTATTCATTCTAGAACTGATTAACCGAAAAGTCAGAGAAGGAAATAGAGAATTTAGAACTTTAAAAACCTTAATGCTTTATCTTTTTGCGTCTTTTTGGCCTGTGACCTCTTCTTCCTTTGAGTGACTTATTCCCCTCTTTGAGCAAAAGATCTGCTTCTGCTGCATCTGACTTGACTTTGGATTTCATTAATAGAGTGAAGATGCATAGAGTGATTTAAGAAATTAATCACAAATCTATTTGAAAATATAAACACCAAAATTGATAGAAAACATAAACCCTAAACTAGACTCTCTCTGTTTCAAAAGATCCATATTTCAAAAAAAAATTGTTTCAAAAATATCATTTTTTTACATTTCAATGCATATAATAATGATAAATAGTAAATTTTCAAGAAAATTAATTGTGTTTATTAAATTTTGATTAGTTACAACTTATGAGAAATAATTAAATATAAAAATAATTTATTTTCTAATCAAAATTTAAGATATTTTTTTAATATGTGTAATAATTTTAAAATATGTATCGTATTGAAATGAAAGGAGTATGATTTTGGAAGAGGAACCTTTTATATAAAAATTTGGAAAGGAAAACTGATATTTTTTTTAACTTTTCGTAATGGAAAATTGGGATTAGAAGGGTATTTATTGGTGAAGAAGAAAGTGTTGGCGGAGATGGTTTAGAAAGAACGTATTTTGGCTGAGATTTTGGGAAAAGATATATGGCGGAGACTGAAAATTTGGGAGTATAATTTGGGGTTCAAAAAGATTTTTTAAGCGGCAAATTCCTCGTTATATGGAGCAAGTGGTGATATATTCCTCAAATGTCTTTATTTGATTACATTGGTAATCAATAAGATTTGTATGCTATAACTTATTAGATTATTTTTAGGAGAAATTGCTAAAATAACTCAAAACTTGATTTCAAATGAAAGAGTGTAATCCAAATTCAATCAAATGCAAAAATAAACCAAAAGACTAGTAAAATACAACAAAATTCTTGCGAACAAACAAAAAAGTTGTATTCAATTTTACCATAATAACTTTTTCGCGTGAGGAGAAATCTTCTATGAGAAGATTTTCATGTAAGTTTTCGTACAGGAAGACTTCTCATGAGAGGACTTCGCATGTATGTATTTCCGGAAGAGCTTCTCTAGAAGTCTTCTCAAACAATAATTGCTAAGAATAATTTATAATTTATATATATCTTACTATAGAGAAGAAAATAAAAATTATGTAATCACAACCATTTGTAAATACATAGTAGAATTTATATGCAACTAAAATTTAATTGTTTTGCACGCTAGATGATTTTATTTTATTTTTAAACAG
>CAJHQP010006952.1:0-35070 GCA_905132765.1 Moricandia arvensis | reverse complement strand
TTCGATTTGTACTTTGCTTTCTCGATATTTACTTTGTAATCTTACTGCTTGACGTGTGGTTTAGCAGATATCTGGGACCTCTGGGAAACTAGGGTTTACCCTGCATTTCTAATTCAACTGAAATCGATAGTGCGAATTTCAGTTCCCACATCTCGTATGTTGATCGACGGTGAAATCATAAAGAAGTGTGAACGAAATTTGATAAGTCCACCAGACTAATTAGACCAGCTATCGCATGCGCCTAACAGCCTAGTTCAATGTAGTATGTTCTAACATAGAACCTACTCTCGTACTTGTCCATGTCCTCCTTTCGAGATCCGACTTAGCTACTCTAGAATGCAAGCATTAAGCACAACTCAATTGATGGATATTAACTTAGCTAGCAATCCTACTTTTGGGCTAATCCATGATTGCTATCAATCAACCCTAAACCTAGTTGATGACTACTCAGACATGGTCAAAGAAAGAATAATAATCTGAATATAATGCATAGTTAGAATATTGGGATTCCAATACAAATACCCTAAGAGTTATGAATCTTCTCACCTGAAAACCTAAAACTATAAATATATGTGGGTTGTGTCAAGCCTTGCCTAAGCTTGTACTTGCACTTGCATATTCCCTTTTGCTCTCAATTCATGAGCATAAATATAAAACACTAAAATCTAGGTCAAAACTCGTCCAGGCCATCTTGCCTTTTGTCTTCTGAACTTGGGCTTTTCAGTTGGCTAACTGCGAGTTGGTCGTCGATCGATGGCATGTGTGCAGCATCGAAAGACCTTGGTTTTTCATCATCGGTCGATTCCATGGTTGTGTCGTCGATCAATGACAGGTTTGCACTTCGACTCCTTGGATGGCCGGCTACGGATTCTTCTCTTCTAAATACTCCAAAAGCTCCAAGTATCTCCAAATCGTCCCTGGACCTGTAAATATTCTAAAACATATCCTAGACACACATAATATACCCTAAATAGAGCCTAAAACATGGCCGAAAACTGGTAATAAGTAGGTTATATCAACTCCCACAGACTTAATCTTTTGGTTTCCTTCAAGCAAAATAAGCCTGTGAAAGAGGTTTGAAAAGTGGAGACTCACATAAAGTCTAAGTATAATTATTACCTTACTCTGTTTCAACAACATCCTATCAAGTCAACCACAGAGAAATTTATATACCTTATCCTAGTATAGCAACTGATATAGCCTACTTATTACCAGTTTTAGGCCATGTTCTAGGCTCTCTTTAGGGTCTATTACGTGTGTCTAGTCTACATTTTGGAGTATTTATAGGTCTAGGTACTCATTGGAAGCAATTGGAAATTTTGGGCTATTTTGGAGTATTTTGGAGCATTTAGGATGCTCAGCCAAAAACTCATAGTCGGATACTGTTTATTTATGAAGCATCGATCGACGTCACACATCGTGCGTCGATCGACGACCAAGTAGGCCAAGAGATTTATGAAGACCTGAGAAATTACAAGTTTTACCTAGAAGTCTAATCATTTGCAAGACAAATCCCGGGCCAAAATCTAGGCTATTTATTAAGGTTTTTATCTTAGTTTAGAGAGCCACTAGAGATTTAGTTCTAAGAGTTATAACACCTTGCTACATCTATTGGAGAGAGAGATCTGAGCCTGATTACAGGGAAGATCTTGAACTCCTTATCTCTTTACTCAGTTTATTTAATGCAATTTATTCAGACTTTAATCATGTTCTTCATTCCTATGTCTGAGTAGTTCATTGTTAGATTTAGGTTTCTTCAATGGTAGTAATGTCTTCTTGATTTTATAGAATTGTTAGGGTAATCTTGTTTGTTCTTTGTTTAAGTTGCTCTTAATGCTAAGTTGAGTTTGATCACCTTAATCTTAGAAGTTAGTGTTCCATAGCGCAAGCGAGAGCTTGGTTATGACCTTGAACCTATCTTAAACAATCTTAATAACTATTAACAAATGAGAGTTAAATTAGAAGTTTAAAGAACCGATCAAAACACGAAGCCTGTACCGTTTAGAAAGAGCATCGATCGATACCACTATATGGACATCGATCGATACTCAACCAAGATGCACGAGAGCGATCTCCTAAACCCTAAGTTTGCGTTCGAGAACGATACTTAGTTAAAACCCTAGCAATCTATTATTATGCATTGCCAAATCTTACCTGAGAATTCACCATAAGTCTTCACCCTTAACCTTCACAAACCAAATCAATCTTGAAATTACTTGTTTGCTATTTTTATTACTTTTCTAGCTTTAATTCGACAGCAATAAATCTATTGTGCAATCCTAGAGTGTTTGTGGATTCGATCCCTAAGTACTACTCATGGCCTTCGAATGACATCAGATGCGAACCAGAACACCAACATGGAGCATAAGAGACATATATCGGTAACCTTAGACCCGATGAGTTTGGTCAAAAGAGATCAGGTGTAGTACTCTTGCCAAAAGAGATCAGGTGTAGTACTTAGGGATCGAATCCACAGAGAGCAGTGGCACACAATAGATTTCTTATTCCTAAAGATTAAGCTAGGTGAATGTATATATATAGGTTGGCAAACAATGAGTTAAGGAAATATTCCTTTTCAAGAAGTAGAGATGCAATATGGAAATATGCTAATAATGTAAATATGGAAATAATGTAAATATGGAAATATTCTAATAAACTAACTTGATGCAAATGTTAATATGCTAGATCTAGGGTTCCAAGCTTAATGGGTTATAGTGGATATGAAGCACAAATATGGAAATATACTAGGACTCAAATACTAACTATTCTGACCCTTTTAACTCCAACTCTCGTATGCGAGCAAAAGGAAAGACTATCGATCGACGGCTATGGCTTGATGTCGATCAACGATGAAACTAGAAGGAAGTGTGAACGAGATTTGATATGTCCACCCAGACTAATTAGACCAGCTCTCGCATGTGCCTAACAGCCTAGTTAAATGTAATTTGTCCTGGCACAGAAGCTACTCTCGTAGTCGTCCATGTCCTACTTCCAAGATTCGAGTTAGCTACTTTAGAATGGAAGCATTAAGCAACACAATTGATGGATATTAACTTAGCTAGCAATTCTACTTTTGGACTAATCAATGATTGCTATCATTCAACCCTAAACCTGGTTGATGAATACTCATACATGATCAAATAAAGAATAATAATCTGAATAGAATGCATAGATACAATATTGGGGTTCCAATACAAATCTCCCTAAGGAGTTATGAATCTTCTCCCTAAAAACCTAAAGCTATAAAGCTATGTGGGTTGTTTCAAGCCTTGCCTAAGATTTTACTTGCACTTGTGCACCCCCTCTTTCTCTCAATACATGAGCATAAATATAAAAACCCTAAAATCTAGGTCAAAACTCGTCCATGGCATTCTTGTCTTTTTGTCTTCTGAACTTGGGCTTTTGAGTCGGCAGTCTGCGAGTTGGCTGTCGATCGATGGAAAGTGTACAGCATCGATCGACCTTGGTCTTTCATCATCGGTCGATTCCATGGTTGTGTCGTCGATCGATGAAAAGTTTGCACTTCGACTCCTCGGATGGTCATCTACGGATTCTTCTCCTCTAAATGCTCCAAAAGCTCCAAGTATCTCCGTTTATCTCCAAAAGGTCCCTTGACCTGTAAATACTCTAAACCATATCCTAGACACACATAATAGACCCTAAATAGAGCCTAGAACATGGCCTTAAACTGGTAATAAATAGGCTATATCACCTAGTCAAGGTTCAAAGGAGAGAGTGATGAAGAGGATAAGGTCTAGTCGACCATGGGCGACTAGACGTTTGTACGCGTCTAGTGGCCCATGGGAGACTAAACGTTGCATGTCTACTCACCCATGGGCGACTTGACTTGGTAATGATGGGCGACTAGACTTCGTCATGGGGCTAGTCACCCATGGAAGAAGACGTTGTGTGTCTTGTCGCCCAGGCATCTAGACTTGGAGGTGATGCGGTTGTTCCTTTGATCATACGTCTTGACTCGTTGGCCGGGACGAGACGGGTTCGGGGATGAGGAGTCCGGATATGACTATTTCTTGCTTTCTTTTTACTCAAAAGAGAGATAAGTTTCCATGGTAGATTCTAGACATCGATTTCGTTGTGAACGTTTTCGACTCCAACAAAGGAAGACTATTTCGTAAAATTCGTCATTTCTCGCAAAAATCTTTCGAAAGAACGTTTTTTCGGATCATTTCATCTTTGGATAGAAATTATTTTACTCCTTGTTCGGGATGAAATATATTAATTTTGTTCGTGTATCCTTACCCAAGTAGGTTTGACTTATGCCGTATAGTTTCTCTGACATTTTCAGCCTATATTTGCTTAAGGCACAATTCTCAGAGGATTTTAGCCGTTGATTTTGCCATGACCGATTTTGACCCCAACAGTTAGCCCCCCATGCTCGTAAGATACTAGGTTCAATTTTTTGCGAGGTAGTAATTGGTGTGTTAGGTGGAATCAGTGGCTAAAAAGGTCTGTTGGCGAAACCAGTTTTTTTCTGAAAGTTAATAAGATTGGGGCTACACCTTGTGAAGGCTGCCTACGTACCCTTGTTGAAGGGATCAAGCCTTTCGTAGTTCGTCTTGGAGTTATGGTTCTCACGACCTGTTTTCTAGTAAGACCTTTATGGTTTAGTTGTGTGTCGTTTAGACATTATCGAGCATGTTGCTGCCGATGTCATTTTGTATTGGACCTTTGTCGGCCTCGGGACTAGTATTGTAGGATTTTATCTTTGGTCAAGTGTGGTCGTATCCATGTTTTCAGGACTGGACGCGTGTGGACTTGAATCCTTGCCGCTGTGTGGCTTCTTTTAATGACTTGTGTTTCGCATTTTTAAGAGTGTATGAGTATTCGTGTGAATGTAGAGGGAAAAGTATGAGTTGTCATCTCATATCTAACTCTTTGACGGATCGTGATACATGTTGTTGTTTAAGTTGAGAATATCCAAAGGCTTGTGTTCGATAGGTTTCATAAACGTGCACATATCAACGAAGAGACATGTTTTAGGATCTCGTATCGGTTAGATATCATGATGATGTAACCATGGCTGAGCCAAATGATTCTCCAACAAAGGACAAACCAGGATATCTCAGTCACATAAGCAAATAAGGCCAATACCACATCCTTCCTCAGAAGCTGGTGGTTCAAAGAGCTGTAGCAAGCAGGAACATGTTGTCCAAAAGCTGAAAACAGAGCCATCTAAGGTAATGAAATAATCTGAGACTGAACATGACTTTTCTCTTGTCTCACCTCAATCTGAACTTGTTATCAGTAATGCTTGTGATGAACTAACCTGTTTTGAACCGGTGAAACTGAGTAGCCTTGATTCAGTGTCTCAGATCTTAGAAGAAAACTCAGCAAAAGAAAAACAAAAGTGTTCACCACCAGAAGAAGAGTTGGAGCAGCCACACAACATTGAAGCAGAAACAGATGCTAAGTCATTCTCTTTGGACTCTCAACTGCACTGTAAGGATCTTGATATGGTTGATTTTGTGCCAAAAATATTTGTTATGGTTAGTTTCATTTATGTAAAACGTGTTGGTCTGGAAAAAGTAAAAGAATTTTGTGTTTCAATCTCTGTTTATGAAAACATGACTAACTCCTTTAATGTGTTAGAACCAGACAAACTTCCTGATCAAAAACATTTTCAGTGTGTTAGTGAACTCAATACTGGTCTTGTTTTTAGTTTTGATCAGTTTATAGAACATAGCAAAAGCTTTGATCACCCTGAAAAGTCTTTGGAGCTTGTTATGCAACAGACTGTTTTATGTTCTAGAAAATCGATTGATTCATTTGTCTTCAAAGAAAATGGCTTTGTTCTGAGTTGTTCTAAGAATATACTAGCCGCTGGTGATTTGTTTTCTTCCACACGTGCCTGGAAAGAGTTTATGGTTAGGAATTTGCAGAAACCAAAATCACTTAGAACTGAAACCGATTTTAGTTGTGATTCTGCTTTGAAACTTGGTATCTTGTGTTCTAAAACTGAAAAACCTTGTCATGTTTTGAGATCATCTCTTGAGAATGATGTTATTTTGAGCTTTGATGACATTCTGGTTTACAACACATTTTTTGATAAACATAATGAGCCTTGGTTAAGTAATTCTCAGTTTGAACTTGATCTTTTGTGTTCTAAATCTGAGAAACTTGTGCATGTTTTGAAGTTGTTCTTTAGGAACTATCCTATCACGTGCCTTAACAAATTCTGGTGTACATACTTTGATAGGCATCATGATGATCTGAAACATGTGCTACATGTTCTAGGAAAAGGATTATTGGTTTCTGATCTGAACAACTACATGTCTTCCATATATGATACTGGTACTCTAGTTTCTGTTTTGAGTGTCCATGATCAACATGATCAGTCTCAAACGAGTGCAAGGAACAAGAGCAAACACCAAGCTTATCTTTCTAGGATCTGGAGATGGAAGTACTTGAGGGAAATGGCCTCAACACTCCAAGGAAGTTTCATTCTAAAACTTTTCTTTGTTGTTACTTACAAGTTTCTGTGCTTGAACCTTTGTCTCGTGTCTAACCTTTTTCCTTTAGATGTAGGAGATACAGATTTGAGGATAAATATTTTTCAAAGGAGGAGAAACCATGGCTGAGCCAACTGATTCTCCAACAAATGACAAACCAGGATGGACTAATGGCGAGCATACTAAGCTAAAACCAACTAATGAGAGTGAGGACGAGCTGAAACAGAGTGTGGCTGAGCTGAAACCAGCTGAAGTGAGTGTGGTTGAGCTGAAACCAGCTAAGGAGACTGAATTGAGTTGAAACAAGATGAAGTTACTAAGGATGAGCTGAACCAGCTGAGTGACACTAGTTTGGAGCTGGATGAACTGAATGAGCTGAACCAGCTAAGTGACACTGCACTAGGACGAGCTGAGTTGAATGGGAGTGACACTCGACCAGAAGTTGAATTGGAGCTGAATGGGAGTGAAATTCGCCAAGAGCTGATTTGGAGCTGAATGAGAATAACACTCGACCAGGACCTAATTTGGAGCTAAATGAGAGTGACACTCGACCAAGAGCTGGAAATGAGGCTGCTCGGCCCAAACTTCTTGCTAATTCTTATATACCTCTTTCAGCCCAAAAGAAGTTCAAAACTAAGTTAAAAATCCATTATCACTTGCTGATGGGTCAGCCACGAAATTCAAGTCCAACAACCCATTTGAAGCTATTTATGATCAAGTGGCCCAAGAAGAAGTGTTGCAGCCCATGGGAGTTCATTATGTGTCTGCTTCATGAAAAATTCGACCAGCCATATTATCAGAGCTTTTATGGCCTTTTTCTAATCAAGAATTCCAAGAGAGAGTCATCAAGAAAGTCCTGGCCATGGCATGCCAAGGGTCATTCAAAGAAGAACTCATTTCTGGTCAAAAAGTCTTAGTCTTCACTCCTAGTTTCTAAGTCTTGTTTTTAGTACTTTCTATGTTAATATCTACAATCTGTAAACTATAAAAAGGCCTAAGTTGCCTGAATAAATCATTCACCTTTTTTGCTTAAAAAATTTCTTACAAACTTTGAATCCCTTGTTCAGCTTCTAAACATTGTATGCTTAGGAGTTAATTCTACGCAAAGCATACTAAGCTAAAACCAACTAATGAGAGTGAGGACGAGCTGAAACAGAGTGTGGCTGAGCTGAAACCAGCTGAAGTGAGTGTGGTTGATCATTGTTTCTGGAAGTGAACTTCACGATTACTGGCGCATCTACATATGAATTTGATCTCTCCATCGATCTTACTATGAAGAACCATTCCCATCTCGAACTCTATCCACAAAACATCATGATCTGTGATCAGTTCCATCCTATAAAATCATTCTATTGGTGCTAAAACCAT
The DNA here is from genome assembly GCA_905132765.1 of Moricandia arvensis. NCBI lineage: Eukaryota > Viridiplantae > Streptophyta > Magnoliopsida > Brassicales > Brassicaceae > Moricandia > Moricandia arvensis. The sequence goes on along the minus strand of CAJHQP010006952.1, from coordinate 27,232 downwards.
CAGTAAGATCGACCCAAATCACCCTCAAGATCATTCAAAGGGATCATAACCATCAAGGGTTTCATTATTTGGTATCAGAGAAGATTGAGGGTTCTGATTGTGTGGTTTGATTTCGATTACTCTCTCTCTCTTTTGGGAACCTTATTTGATTATTCTCTGTTTTGTATGTTCATCTTCTCTTTTGATCTGTTCATCTTCTCTGTCAGATCTTTTCTTCTTCTCTATCTATATGTGTATCTGCAAGGGGGGCCAATTAGTTTTCAAAAGAAAGAAATTAAAAAAAAGTTGAAGAGAATTCCAACTTGGATGAAGAGAAATCCAGCCTTTGGTGGTAAAGCTCCTTGCAACCAAAAATCTTGCAATCTGTCTATCTTCTTCTTCTTCTCTTTTGGGTCAGGGAATTTCTCTTTTAAAGGCTTGATCTTTGTTGGTTGTTGATCTACTTGATTCACAAAAGAAAAATCACAGAAAAATCAGAGAGAAACACAAGAGAGAAGTGAGGCTTCGGCTATCTATTCTTGTTCTTACTTTCATTGTCTAAGTGTAACAGGAAACTATGGCTGGAGATGTCAGCAAAAAAACGGAGTCAGTAACAGCTGAATTAACTGAATTTCAGATGGAAGCATTCATGTCTCAGATGATGAAAAAATAGAAGATTATTTGCGATCTGAAATTGATGTTTTCTCTTATAATGTTTCTCAGGTTCAGAAGGAAGCTAAAATCAAAAGGAGGAACAGGAAACCATCTTTCTATGGAAAAAATGACCATGATGCCTACTTAGAGTGGGAAGAGAACATGGAACTCGTTTTTGATGGCCATGATTACCCAGAAAGAAGGCAAGGTTAGATTGGCTACAACAGAGTTCTGTGGTGATCTTTTTCATTGGTGGGATCAGCATGTTGCTACCAGCAGAACAACAGGATAAGCAAAAGTTGCATCCTGGTGTGAACTCAAATTCATCATTAAGAAACACTTTACTTCTGGTCACTACAACAAATATTCGAGACAGACAAAAGAAGAGATAAGATCTTGCAATGATCGTGATCACCCAAGGAGTTCTCAGTCACATAAGCAAAGAAGGCCAATACCACATCCTTCCTCATAAGCTGATGGTTCAAAGAGCGGTATCAAGCAGGAGTATGTTGTCCAAAAGCTGAAAACAGAGTCATCTAAGGTAATGAAAGAATCTGAGTCTGAACATGACTTTTCTCTTGTCTCACCTCAGTCTGAACTTGTTATCAGTAGTGTTTGCGATGAACTAACATGTTTTCAACCGGTGCAACCAAGTAGCTTTGATTCAGTGTCTCAGGTCTAAGAAGAAAACTCAGCAGAAGAAAAATAAAAGAGTTCACCACCAGAAGAAGAGTTGGAGCAGCCAAACAACATTGAAGTATAAACAGATGCTAAGTCATTCTCTTTGGACTCTCAAGAGAACTGTAAGGATCTTGATATGGTTGATTTTGTGCCTGAAATGTTTGTTACGGTTAGTTCCAGTTATGTAAAATGTTTTGGTCTGGAAAAAGTAAAAGAATTTTGTGTTTCAATCTCTGTTTTTGAAAACATGACTAACTCTTTTAAGGTGTTAGACCAGACAAACTTCCTGATCAAAAACATTTTCAGTATGTTAGTGAACTCAATACTGGTCTTGCTTTTAGTTTTGATCAGTTTATAGAACATCGCAAAAACTTTGATCACCCTGAAAAGTCTTTGGAGCTTGTTCTGCAACAGACTGTTTTCTGTTCTAGAAAATCGATTTATTCATTTGTCTTCAAAGAAAATGGTTTTGTTCTGAGTTGTTCTAGGAATATACTAGCCGCTGGTGATTTGTTTTCTTCCTCACATGTCTGGAAAGAGTTTATGGTTAGTAATTTGCAGAAACCAAAATCACTTAGAACTGAAACGGATTTTAGTTTTGATTCTGTTTTGAAACTTGGTATCCTGTGTTCTGAAACTGAAAAACCTTGTCATGTTTTGAGATCATTGCTTGAGAATGCTGTTATTTTGAGCTTTGATGGCATTCTGGTTTACAACACATTTTTTGATAAACATGTTGAGCCTTGGTTAAGTAATTCTTAGTTTGACCTTGATCTTTTGTGTTCTAAATCTGAGAAACTTGTGCATGTTTTGAAGGTATTCTTTAGGAACTATGCTATCACGTGCCTTGACACAATTCTGGTGTACATTGCTTACTTTGATAGGCATCACGATGATCTGAAACGTATGCTACATGTTCTAGGAAAAGGATTATTGGTTTCTGATCTGAACCACTACGTGTCTTGCATATATGATACTGGTATTCTAGTTTTTGTTTTGAGTGTTGATGTGGGGTTTTATATCACTCTCAAATTAACCTTATTCCCACTTTACTCTCTCAAATAAGAGGTTCAGTGTAGTACTTAGGGATCAAATCCACAGAGACTATAGGATTGTACAATAGATTTATTGCTGTTGAATTAAAGCTAGATAAATGATAATAATGGTAAATAAAAGATTTCAAGATTGATTTGGTTTGTGAAAGTTAAATTAAGGGATTAGACTTAGGGCGAATTCTCAGGTAAGATTAGGCATTGTAGATTAATAGATTGATAGGGTTTTAATTAATTACCATTCTCGAACTCAAACCTTAGGGTTTATGAGATCACTCTCGCGCATCTCAGTTGAGTATCGGTCGATATCCATATGGTGGTATCGATCGATGCTCTTTCTAAATGGCTCTAGTTTTGCGGTTTGATTGGTTCTCTAAAATTCTAATTCAACTCTCGTTTGTTACAAGATATTTAGATTGTTTAAGATATGTTCATGATCATAACTAGGCTCTTCCTTGCACTATGGAACCCTAACTTCTAAGATTAAGGTGATCAAATTCAACTAAGCATTAAGAGCAACTTAAACAAAGAACCAAGAAGATTACCCTAACAATTCTATAAAATCAACAAGACATTACTACCATTGAATAAGCCTAAATATAACAATGAATTACTTAGACATAGCAATAAAGAACATGATAAAATTCTGAATAAATTGCATTAAATAAATTGAGTAAAAAAATAAGGAGTTCAAGATCTTCTCTGTAATAATGGTCAGATTTCTCTCTCCAATAGATGTAGCAAGATATTCCAACTCTTAGAACTAATTCTCTGGTGGCCTTCTAAACTAAGATAGAAAACCCTAATGAATAGTCTATATTTCGGCCAGGGATTTGTCTTGCAAATGATGGAACTTCTGGGAAAAACTTGTAATTTCTCAGGTCTTAATTAATCTTGCAGTCGACTTGGCCGTCGTTCGACGCCAAATGTGTGACGTCGATCGATGTTCATAAATAAACTGAATCCGGCTCTGAGTTTCTCGTTGAGCCTCCTAAACGCTCCAAAATAGCCCAAAAGCTCCAATTGCTTCCAATGAGTACCTAGACCTGTAAATACTCTAAAACATAGCGTAAACAGACATAATAGACCCTAAATAGAGCCTAGAACATGGCCTAAAACTGGTAATAAATAGGCTATATCAACTCCCCCAGACTTAACCTTTTGCTTGTCCTCAAGCAAGCTAAGCCTGTGAAAGAGGTTTTGAAAAGCGGAGACTCACATAATGTATAAGTTAACTGTCACCTTACTTTGTTGCAACCACATCATATCAAGTTAATCACAGAGAAACTTTATATACCATATCCTAGTATAGCAACCAAATTCAGTCTACCAACAACTTAGCAAATACTAGTCTGACTCACCCCTCTACTGAATTTATTTCTTTGCATAAAATAAAAGTGTAGGCTTTACCTTAGGAGTATCAATCAAAGGAAACATGGACACTACCTCTGCAAGTATCTGAACAACTAGGCACAAAGTCTTCTCTGATTTCTTTCTTCCCCCTTTTCTCTCTGAATCTTTTCAGATCTCAAACTTAAGGGACAATGATGCTGATACAGTCCATCTTGCCATCTCATTTTCGATTTTTCTTTCTTTTCCTTTTCTTTTCTTTGATTTTTTTCCTTTTCTTTTTCTTTTTGGGCAAGGTTGAAGGCGAATGGTGGGGTCATAGGTAATGTACCTACCCCTCCCTTCCAACAATGTGTGATCATTCCTCCAAATTAGAATAATGGGGTCATAGGTAACGTACCTACCCCTCTGCATCTCGGGAAGTCATCTCAATATTTTAAGCTATTAGGTAGATGCTGAGAAGAAAGAGGAAGAGAACCAAAGGTGCAGTGACTTGTACCTACATACTTTCAAAAGGAATCCGATCTGGTGTATACCAAGTCCAAAAGCAAGCAAATAATGTCAAAGTTAGTGTTGGAAATCAACTTTGGTTCCTTCAAACTTTCTAAGCAAGTATGATATAGTGGCAGGATTATTCCCTTTGGTATCTCTAGTAATCTCTGTTAACAACCTTCTAAAAATGGTGCTAAAGTGTAGTTAGTCAATAATAAATCTTGATCATAGTCCCTTTCTTGACTTAATAAATGTTTTTGAAAAACTTTTTTAAATATTAAATAAAGCTCAAAACAAATCAAATGGCATTATCGAACCTCTCCTAGAGTTAAATTACACTGCCCTCAGTGTAATCCGTCCTGGATTGATTAGGAGAAATTAAATCATAGTAAATAGTATAAGTAGAATACTCGATACCTCTCTCTGTATGAGAGTGTCGATCAATGGTTATAAGAGTGTGTCGACTGATGGTAAACCTTCACCGTCGATCGATGGTTTGTTCTGTGACGCCTTTTTACTTAATAAATATGTAAATGCATAAATAATTAATTAATATTAATAATTTTTTTCTTTTTTTAGATTTAGATTTAGTGGGTTGCCTCCCACTCAGCGCTTATTTAAAGTCGTTAGCTTGACAAAAATGGGTTTATCATTCGGGGTCAGGCACCTACAGATGCATGTTCTGAGTGTGCGGGATTTCGGCTTCAGCCTAGTAATGTTTCACTCTCTGCCCATTCACCATGAAATCCTCTCATTTAGGATTAAATCGGATGACTGTCCCACTAGGCGTAAGTTTTTTAATGGTGAAGGGTCCGGACCAACGAGAACGTAGTTCTGGAAAACAGAGTTACCGCAAGTTATATCGGAGTACTTGATTGTTTGGTTTGAAATGCCTAGAAATAATTTTCTTGTCGTGATATGATTTCCTTCTTTCTTTGTATAACTTCGAATTTTTGAGCTTTATTTACCATATATATATATATATATATAAGTGTTTTTAAAAAAAGTTTTGTTGAGTCAAGAAGGGGACTATGATCAAGATTTATTATTGACTAACCACACTTTAGCACCATTTTTAGAAGGTTGTTTATAGAGATTACTAGAGATACCAAAGTTGATCATCCTTCCACTATATCACACTTGCTTAGAAGATTTGAAGAAACCAAAGCTGATTTCCAACATTAATATTGCCATTATTTGCTTGCTTTGGGATTTGGTATACGCTGTATCAGATTCCTTCTGCAAGTCTGTAGTTACAAGTCATTGCACCTTTGGTTCCCTTCCTCTTTCTTCTCAGCATCTACCTAATAGTTTAAAAGAATGAGATGACTTCTCGAGATGCAGAGGGGTAGGTACATTGCCTATGACCCCACTATTCTAATTCGGAGGAACAATCACACATTTTTGGAAGCGAGGGGTAGCCAAATTACCGATGACCCCACTATTAGCCTACAACTTTGCCCAAAAGAAAGATAAAAAAATAGAAAAAGAAGAGGAAAATCGATAATGAGATGGCAAGATGGACTGTATCAACATCATTGTCCATAAAGTTTGAGATCTAAAAAGATTCAGAGAGAAAAGGGGGAAGAAAGTAATCAGAGAAGACTTTGTGCCTAGTTGTTCAGATACTTGCAGAGGTAAGAGTCCATGTGTCCTTTGATCGATACTCCCAAGGTAAAGCCTTCACTTTTATTTTATGCAAAGAAATGAAATCAGTAGAGGGGAGAGTCAGACTAATATTTGCTAAGTTGTTGATAGAATGGATTTGGTTGCTATTCTAGGATAGAGTATATAAATTTTCTCTGTGATTGACTTGATAGGATGTGGTTGCAACAAAGTAAGGTGACAATAGATATTATGTGAGTCTCCGCTTTTCAAAATTTCTTTCACGGGCTTAGTTTGCTTGAGGACAAGCAAAATGTTAAGTCTGGGGGAGTTGATATGGCCTATTTATTACCAGTTTTAGGCCATGTTATAGGCTCTATTTAGATTCTATTATGTGTGTCTAGACTATGTCTTAGAATATTTACAGGGCTACGTACTTATTGGAAGCAATTAGAGCTTTTGGGCTATTTTGGAGCATTTAGGATGCTCAACCAGAAACTCATAGTAAGATTCAGTTTAGTTATGAAGAATTGATCGACGTGACACATTATGCCTCGATCGACGGTCAAGCCAGTTGCGAGATTAATGAAGACCTGAGAAATTACAAGTTTTACCCAGAAGTTTCATCCTTTGCAAGACAAATCCCTGGCTAAAATATAGACTATTTATTAGGGTTTCCATCTTAGTTTAGGAGGCTGCCAGAGAAATAGTCTAAGAGTTGTAATACCTTACTATGTCTATTGGAGAGAGAGATGTGATCATTATTACAAAGAAGATCTTGAACTCGATATCGTTTCACTCAGATTATTTAATGCAATTAATTCAGACTTTATCATGTTCTTTATTGCTATGTTTGAGTAATTCATTGTTAGATTAAGAGTTCTTCAATGGTAGTAATGTCTTGTTGATTTTATAGAATTGTTAGGGTAATCTTTTTGGTTCTTTGTTTAAGTTGCTCTTAATGCTAGGTTGAATTTGATCACCTCAATCTTACAAGTTAGGGTTCCATAGCGCAAGCGAGAGCCTGGTTATGACCATGAACATGTCTTAAACAATCTAAATAATTGGTAACAAACGAGAGTTAAATTAGAAGTTTAGAGAACCCATCAAACCGCTAAACCAGTACCGTTTAGAAAGACCATCGATTGATACCACCATATGGACATCGATCGATACTCAACTGAGATGCGCGAGAGTGATCTCCTGAACCCTAAGGTTTGAGTTCAAGAACGGTACTTAATTAAAATCGTAGTAATCTATTAATCTGCAATGCATAATCCTACTTGAGAATTCCCCCTAATTATAATCCCTTAATTTAACCTTGACAAACCAAATCAATCTTGAAATCACTTTATACATTATTATCATTTATCTAGCTTTAATTCGACAGCAATAAATCTATCGTGCAATCCTAGAGTCCCTGTGGATTCGATCCCTAAGTACTACATTAAACCTCTTATTTGAGAGAGTAAAAGTGGGAAATAGGGTAATTTGAGAGTAATATAAAACCCAACATCATACTCCAGACTTAGTGAGTTTACCACCTGATTGCTCTGGTCCATTCAGAATCGATCTTGAACCAGGAACACCTCCATATTCCAAAGCAGCACATAGAATGGTTCCGACATAGATAGTCGAGCTAAAGTAGAACATTGATCAAGTGTCGGTCGATGTTGAGTGTAGGTTGTCTTCCCATTTTTTTTTCTTTTTTAACCTGAAATAAAATAGAACAAAAAAATTCAGTAGCAAATGAAAATAAAACCAAATTTAACACTTACCTAACAGTGGGCTGCCTCCCATTCAGCGCTTATTTTCAGTCATTAGCTTGACTTCTAGATATCTGATTCAGTTTGGATGAAAATGAGAACTTGCTCCAAAACAAGTCTCAATGACTACTTTCTTCAGCTTCATCACTCTTTTTGTGAAAGCCTCAATAGAATTTTCTCCTTTGTCTATCATATCAGTAATAAGGAGTGCTCGAAGCTTTGCAAATGGCTGTGAGAAGCATCTGCTATGCACTCTATATTTCTGATACCATCTGAGAAGTGAGAAATCAATTATAACTAAGGACCGCCCTTGGTCTTTTTTCTCTTCTTCCAATTATTTCCCTTCTTTCCCCCAGACTTGTCTGATCTCGTGGTGGTGCCTCTATCAAAAAGATTCGACATGCTTCAAACTCATTCTGCTTTGATATGCGACAATGTCAATCAACAGTGAAATGGTAGTGTCGATCGATACTTCTTCTGTTGGGCTTTTGTCGACGTCACTTCTATATCTCAACCCTCTCAGAGAAGCTACTGTATACATATGATCATCAAATACCCGTTGTAGGACTAGATGCAAACTTCTATCTTGTGGCATAGGAAATTCAACTTCAAAGACAACGCAGGGAACAACAAATTTCACAGGGTCATGTATCCTTTTCACTCTTTTGTGAAAACCAGCAGCTTCTTCTGCACAGAAAGGTGGTCTCAGATGTTCGTGGAAAGCAAGTTCTGAGGCCTTAGACTTGTACGTTATCTCCTTGATCGGTTCCAGATCAATTGTTATACTGGAAGCTTGTCCAACGATGTGTGTCGATCGATGTCGGGTTGGCAGTGTCAATCGATAGCATCAGGTGGGTGTTGATCAATATAATTAGGCTGGTGTCGATCGATGTTAGCCTTTGGTGAAGTCTCCAGATCTTTTTGTGAAGTTTGCTGATCGTCATCAAGCTTCATCTCCAAGTCCTGACCCAAATTTTCAGGTTGTGCTTCATCCTATTGCTTAAAGAAATCCTCTAGCTCTAAGAAATCTTCAATAGTTATCTCTTTATCATAATCCAAATATTCAAGCTGTTCTCCATCCTCTAACTCCAAAAATCTTCCATGGTGATCTCTCTATCTCCAACTTGATACATCAGTGCTCTTTAGTGTCGAGTCTGCAATGTCTTGAGGGCAACTCGATCTTTCTTGGATTTCAAGTGGTATCAACTGACAGCAAGGGCTGGTGTTGATCGATACTGAGGTCTTAGTGTCGATCGAAGCTGAGGTAATTGTGTCGATCGATGCTAAGGTTGGATCACTAATATCAGCTTCTTCTACTCTGCTCAACTCAGATCCATGATGTTCATCACCCTTTGCCATATTTTCGTTGGCCAACTGTCCTATGTTCAGTTCGTCCCTCTTCTTCTGCCAACCTTCAAGCATCATGTCCCACTTATCATTAAGCTCTCTTTCTCAAGTAGCTTCAGCATCATCAAGAAATATTTAGAGGAAAGCTCTTTCAATGTCCTCCCAGCAGGTTAGAGATCCTGGCTGCAATTGACTAAACCAGCTAGATGCATTTCCATATAGAGTGTGGGGCAAATCTTGCTGAGTATGTATTCCTCAGAGTATTCATACAGCTCAGCACTCGCGATTTCACTGATTAAAACTCTAATGTGTTTTCTGGGATCTTCGTGAGGAAGACCCTGAAAAAGATGCTGACCTAACTAATCATTCCATTCGGGGTGCAGCTCAAAGTCATCCTCTCCAGCAACAGTAATTGCTTCAAAGATTACATCCTCCTGTGTATAAATCTGTTGTCATGCATTGTTGCAAGCGAGACCTTCTTCGTCTCGCCAGATCCCGTTTGCATCAAAACTCAGTATGAGTACACCGAGCTTCTATGTCTTTCTGCAACGGCGCCAAATTTGACAGTGTGCATGTTAAGGTTTATCTTCTTAATAATGCAATCTATCAAAGTAACCATACGAGCTACTTGTGCCAAGAGAGGTCAAATTGCAATACTTAGGGATCGAATCCACAAAGAGCGAGGGCACAAAATAGATTTCTATAACTCTAATGGTTAAGCTAGACAAGCTATAAATAGTGGTTTTGACTGTAGGTCTATTAGGAATAGAAAACTATCTGAAATACCAAGCGAATGCAAATATGGAAAGCGGTAGATCTAGGGGTTCATGCAAGTGAATTGTAATGGATACGATGCAAGGAATTATTAATATGCGAGAACAATAAATGTTAACTAGTCTGACCCCCCTCTTGTCTCAACTCTCATATGCGGACAAAGAAGTGCACTATCGATCGGCGACTAAGGCATGATGTCGATTGACTCTAACATACAGGAAGTTCATCCACTATGATAATTAGAACAGCTCTCGCATGCATATAACAACATAGCTCAATGAAATCAATTCTGGCACAGAACCTACTCTCGTAGTCGTCCATGTCCTAAGTTGAGGTTCCTAGTTAGCTACTCTATAACGCACACATTAAAAATGATTCCAAAGAAAGATACTACTTCATCCTAGAAATCCTATTTTGGGGCTAATTCATCAGTACCATTATGAACCCTAAATCTAGCAGGTGGATATATTCAAGCATGATAGTTGTCACAGAAAACCATAGTTGAAAAGATCAAATTGCAAGAGGACTCTTAATGAGTTCCTCTCTTCTCTCCTAACTAAGAACAATGAAGAGAATAAAGCTTTTGCCGTCAACAATGGCTTAGAAAACACATAAATAGGGTTTTAGGTCATCCATGGGTATTATAGTAAGTTTTGGTAGGTTATGGGCTTAGGTAGGTCGTGAAATATACTTTTCCCCCGTTCTGGCATCACCGTCAAACGACACCAAGGCTGTGTCGTTGATCGACGTTCCTTCATCTCGTCGACAGCTTCTTCTCGCGAGGCAGACTGACCAGTATTCAGTAAAACGGACATAAATTCTAATACATGATAGTGATTGACCTCAAACTGGTGGCATTGGAATGGTAAGTCATAGATATATCTTGTGTCAAAAGATGCTCAATCTAACAGTGGGAAGTTATCCATCCATAGCTAAACATCTGACGCATCTGTGCAGTTTTGTACATCAAAATGCTCCAAAGGCTCCAAAACGGACCTGAACCTGTAAATACACTAAAAAACTCAAAATCTTAGTAAATGTATCTTAAAACACTCATATACCATGGCTAAAAGTGTGTAACATCCATGGTATATCATAAGTCAACTGTTGTCGTTTTATACAATCAATTTGAATTTAACGAGAAAACAAGTCTTTACATTTATTATCGTAAACTTCCAATGGTATCTCAAATCCTGACGAAACAAGAGACAGTGTGGTAAAGGGTCGAAGGAGAGACTGGTCGGGACCGAGACGGATGATTCTAATCAAACTCGCTTGATGGCAAGTTGGATGTGGTCAATCCAACTCGCATGATGGTGAGTTGGCTGGAGACAATCAAACTCGCCATCAGGCGAGTTGAACGAGCTGATCAACCTCACCTGATGGCTAGTTGGATGAGACTGATCTTACTCGCCTCATGACGAGTTGGACGTGTTCGGTTCTAGTCGCCTGATGGCGAGTTGGACTAGCCTGATCTAACTCGCTTGGTGGCGAGTTGGATGTGGTCGGTCCTACTCGCCTGATGGCAAGTTGGGTGAGCCTGATCCTAGCCGGTGAGTTGGACGTCGTGAAGTATGAGAGGGGGAGTAGAAAGGGCGAGTAGGATAGGGTGAGTACGAGAGTGAGGTTGCTTGTGTTGATGCCTTTCTTCCATTGTCATTATCTTTGTTGACTGCTTCATAGACCTTCAAAATTATTTCGTTTGTTTTATGCAAGTTTTTCCGTAAACATTTTTTGAAAGCTGTTTTCTGGAAGCTCTTTTCTTTCTTGTTCAGGATGAAATACATGGATTTTTTTGATATTCTTATTTAGATAAGCTTTGCTTGCAGTGTAGTTTTCTTCGACATTTCCGGCTCGTATTTATCTAAGGCATATTTCTTGGAAGATTTTAAATGTTAATTTTGACCGATTTTGACCCCAATAGTTAGCCCCCCGCTCGTTAGAATTTTTGCAATGTTCTTGCGAGCGATTAGGCAGGTCAGGTAAGTTAAGCGGAACTAATGGTTTAAAATTTCTGTTGAAAGTTGTCTGCTCACTCTCCTAAGAGTGGAATGCAATAAGATTTGGGCTGCACCTTGTGATGGCTGCCTACGTACCCTTGTCGAAGGGATCAAGCCTTTCGTAGTTCGTCTTGGATTTAACATTCTTACGATCTGGTTTCCAATGTGACCTTTACGGTTTAGTGTCATGTAGAGATTATCGAGCATGTTGCTACTGATGGCATTTTATATTGGACCTTTGTGGGCCTCAAGATTAGCCTTTTTAGCTGTTTGCTCTGGCCAAGTGTGGCCGTATTTACATTTATTGGGACTGGCCGCGTTTGGCTTCGAATCCCTTCCGCTTCGCGGCTGCTTTCTAAAGAATTGCATTTCACTTTTTAAGAGCATGTTTGTATTCGTGTGATTGTAGAGGGAAGAGTATGAGTTGTCATTTCATATCTAATTCTTTGTAGATCGTTATATTCGATGTTAGTTTTAGATGAGAATGATTGAAAATTTTGATTTTTTGGAATTTCATGAACACTGGAATACAAGCCAAGAGACATATTTGGGGATCTCGTATCATTTCGATATCATGCCTAGAGATGTTAGAGACCAGGTTGCTGGGTTTAGGGCAAGACCTAGGTGTAGTAATGGTTTAGGGGGTGCGATGACTACTTCGGCTTGTGTTTCCCGTATCATTTTTGACCTGATTATGTATCGATTTAAAGTTTGTGATAGGTTCTCAGCTTATACGACTTGTCTTGTAGGAATCAAGCATCTCTCCAAAGAAAATTTGTAAGTCGTTTGGAAGTGATGACCAAAATTTCGGATTTCTTTTATAGTGTTGTTATCGTTGTGTCGGATGTATGAGAGTTATTTCTATGAGATGACTTAGTATGTTTAGGACGTTAAGAATTTGTTGTGATCAACAACAAACATGATGGTTGATATTTCCGTTTTTGATTCTTTGTGAAGGATACATGTTTGAGAAGATGTTAGGGCGTACGACTGTTTGGTCTTCCAAGAAGTTGTTTTTATCGAGGAATGTAATTTTTTTGAAAAGCGGTTCTTCTAGCGTATGCGACGTCTCGCAATGCTGAATATTGATTTTCTTTTGTATGCTGAGCTTTGTGCTTGAAATGTTCGCGGGATTGAAGATATTTCGCGGTGTTGCAAGGGTTTAGTCTTAACCCTGCGTTGGAGAAACATTTTGGTTTGTCTACAGATGTTCTCAGCCAAAAGTCGTTCCTGTTTGGGTGTTAAGTAGTTTGATTTATGATAGAGGAATTAGGACCAAGGGGTCGCGTAGATTTGTCCTTGGGAATAATAGTTTTCCTTCATTATGCTTTGTGAAGAGTCCGCCCTCTAAGATTTATAATGTGTAGTTTTTTAGGATGTTTACATGGCTCTAGGAGCTTTGTTGCGAGTTTTTCCTTACATACCGTGTTTTATGGGTAAAACGTTGCAGGCTTAAAGTGAATTGTGGAGTATATAAAACTTGATTGATTATTCGACAAGTTCAAGCTTTCCGTTAACCGTTTGGTTATTAGGAAGGAGACTCGTTGTGAATAATTTATCGTATGATTTCCGATTCTAGGTTGTACGATAACTATTTGTGTAATTGTCAATTGGCATTTTTAGACATGTTGCAGATTGTCGTTTAGTCGTTAAGTGATCAGATGGACGGGTGGTTGCTCAAATGTTTTGGCTTGGCATGATGGATGTGTTCAGCCGCATAGCCGAGGATGTTGCTGGTCAAGGATTAGACCATGGCATTTTCATGTTAACATTAAGGTCATGTTAGTTTAGAATTGTCCTAAACAAGATGCCGAATTCTGGTTCGGACTTTTACTAGAAGGCGTAATTTGCCTAGGGCCATGTGGGAGTTTCCCGTGTTAAGATGGCTGATGGTTGCAGAAAACAATTTTTCGCTTTAGGTTTCAGTTATACGATGAATGTTTCGTATAATGTTTCCTTTAGTAGTATGCATTTTTTTTTGTTATTCTCTGAGGAAGATGAATCCTAAGAGGTCTGATATAGAACCCATGCGGAGTCAGTTGCGGGACCATTGCATAATCGAATGTGACCAAGGGGAATGAAAGGCAGAAGCCAGCGAGCTGTAGGGCTAATGATTGAGATCTGTAAGATCGTGCTGCGAAGAGATAAAGTTTAGATTAGTAGTCCAATCCCGTATCATATAAATTTGTTTTTGTTACACGAAAAACACTTTATCGTAAAACCTGTTATGTTTACTTTCAAAAGTTGCTTTGTGTAACTTGATCTGATTGTACGAAGGATTTTTCGCGTAAGTTTTACAAAGAAAGGCTTCTTATGGAAATAAATGGAGAGTGTTTCTTGCAGATTACTCGTGACGTTCACGAGCAAGGATTAGGTTTTCCTCGTTTGCGTTTTTCTATTGCAAAGTCCTTTTGCATGATACCAATCTTATTTTCCCGTAGACTATCTCGTATAAAATGTTTTACTTATATGAAAGTAATGAGTGGCCGTTTTTATGAAAGTAGTTAATCGGTGCTATGTATGGCCTTGTCAAAGTAGCGATGTTTCCGCAGATCTTACAAGAAATATTCTTGCTTAGATTTCGATCTTTGGTAAAAGTCGTGAAACATTTTTGTAGGGTTTTGAGAGGATTCTCATGACATATTCAATTGTCGAGCGGAACGAATTGGTTAATCATCGGTAGATCTAGTCAACCATCGGTAGATCTAGTCAACAAGCGGAGAGAAAGCGTTCCCTTTGTTGTGCTCGTTGTTACTTTTATTCTCGATTTTTCTTTGTCACAAATGTTTTTTGATGTATTTTCGTGACTCAATTGGTTCAGCGGAAACTGAAAGCAATGTTTTGATGTTAAAAGATTTCTCGTACAATTTTTAATCTTAAATACGAAACTCTCTTTATTAAGTCGGAAAGGTCTTCAAGACTTTGGCTTATCGTCGAGTTTCAGTTTGACATTGGTACAAGTTTTCTAAACGCATGATTGCGACAATAAATTTTGTATTGTCCTCGTGATTTTGTTCGTGATGGTTTGGATATGTTGCTAGCGTTTAGACGAATCTTAGATTTTCAGTTGCTTTGGGACGATTTTGATGAGGCATCACATTGCTTAAGAAGGTGTATTGGATGTAGAAACTCAAAGAAGAACTCAAACAATCTTAATAAGAATTTGCTCTCTTATTAATATCACAATGCCTTAGAAAATCCTCTCAAAACTAAATCTTATCAATCACAATAGGATGCCACACTTTGACATCTCTATTTATATAAAACAGAAAGTCCTAATCCTATTAAACATATGATATTTAGATAACTCCTAAATATTTAGGACTTTACTATTTCTTAATCCATATCTCGGTAAGAAATAGATAATCACAATTTCAAGCTTATCCAACAATCTCCCCCCTTAAGCTTGAAATTATCTTTTGACAAATCTTGAACTCCTCTGATCTCTCTCATTTCTTTATACGTCAGCTTTCCTAATGCCTTCGTCAATATATCAGCTCTCTGTTTTACTCCGGCTACGTGATGCACTTCAATCAGCCCATTATCAACACATTCTCGTATAAAGTGGTAGCGACGATGAATGTGTTTGCTGCGGCCATGGAACACTGGGTTTTTGGTCAGTGCTATAATTGATTTATTATCAACCATGATCGGCACCTTCACTCCTTTCATTTCTGTTATATCCTCCAAAAGATCTTTAAGCCAAATGGCTTGCTTAGCTGCATCAGTGGCTGCCATGAACTCCTCTTCACAGGAAGATAATGCGACTGTATCTTGTTTATGAGAGCTCCATGTGATCGGACATTCAGCGTAATAAAACACATGTTCACTAGTACTTCTTCTGTCGTCTTCATCAACATTATGAGAGGCATCACTGTATCCTGTGATTCCTTCATAGCTCGTTCGTTTAAAGTTTAAACCATAGGCCAATGTTCCTTGTAGATAACGCAACACGACCTTCAAAGCAGCTTCATGAGATACCTTCGTTGATTGCATATATCGGCTGAGAATTCCCACGACATAAGAAAGATCTGGTCGCGTGTGCAACAAGTATCTGAGACAACCTATGTTCCGCCTGTATTCTTTCTCATTCACACCCTTTTCTTCAATAGATTTAGACAAACTCAGTCCAGGATCCATCGGAGCATGAACCAAATTACAGTCTTTCATCCCTGACTCAGATAGTATCCTCATAGCATACCTTTCTTGACTCAAAGTGATCCCATCTTGTCGTTGAATCACCTCAATCCCAAGGTAATAAATGAGCTTGCCAAGATCACTCATCTAAAAACTCTTTGCCATTCTGCTCTTGAATTCTTTTATCTGATCTTGACTTGTACCGCTTATTAACAAGTCGTCCAAATATACTGCTACAAGAAGGACATGTTCTTTCTCCAACATCCGGTAAAGTGCAGGTTCTTTATTGCATTTCAAGAAACCCAGACTCCCAAGCACTTTATTAAGTTTCTCGTTCCAAGCACGTGGAGCTTGTCGTAAGCCATAAAGCGCCTTTCTCAGCTTATAGACCTTGCCCTCTTGTCCCTTTACTTCATAACCTTGTGGTTGACTAACAAACACCTCCTCCTTCAAATCACCATGGAGGAACGCCGTTTTCACTTCTAGATGGTGAATTTGCCAACCCCTTGAAGCCGCCATTGCTATCAGAAATCTTACAGTCTCAATACGAGCCACTGGAGCAAAGACCTCATCAAAATCGATCCCATGCAACTGTATATAACCCTTTGCCACCAGTCTAGCCTTGTACTTATTTATGGTACCATATGGGTTTCGCTTGACCTTGAACACCCAATTAAAACCGATAGCTTTTGCTCCAATGGGAAGATCAACAAGATCCCATGTTTTGTTCTTGATGATAGAAGCAATCTCATCATCACACGCATCACACCAAACCTTTTTATCTCTTGCTTCTTTGTAGTCCCATGGTTCATCATTCATACTAAGAAGGAGACGTTCACCATCAAGCTCAGCTAAGAGTATGTAATCATCTAGATACCCGGGAAGCTTCTTCTCTCTTGTTGATCTTCTTAGCATAATTTCTTCAGGGACATCTAAATCTTCTGTTTCTTGTTCCTCAAGCGTTGGTAAGACTACATCTTCGTTTCTTACAACAAGTTCATTGTTGCTTCCATCACTTGTGTTTTCACCAATACTATCACCACTCATTCCCCTGTTTCCGAATGTTCCAATAGTGATGTTAAATGTTGCTCCACTGTCTTGAGAATCATCTTTCCAATTCCACCTTTTACTCTCATCAAAGATAACATCTCTATTCACGACTACCTTTCGGTTGAGAGGGTTATATAACCTGTAGGCCTTTGATCCAGGTTCAATACCGAGATGTACTAGCATACGTGACCTATCATCAAGCTTCTTGAGGTGTGGAGTATCAACCTTAGCATAACAAATGCACCCAAAACACGAATGTGTCCTACATTAGGTTTTCTTAACTTTAAAGCCTCATATGGAGTTTTATCCTCAAGCACTCTTGTTCCTACCCTGTTAATGAGGTAGGTGGAGTGTCTTATAGCCTCACTCCATAGATAATTAGGACATTCCATACCCTTCAAGATGCTTCTTACCATCCCCATTAAGGTCCTATTGCGTCTCTCAACTACTCCATTCTGTTGCGGTGAATAAGGAGCAGTCAAGTGTCTGGTGATGCCGTTACTGTCAGAGAAGCTTTGAAACTCATTCGAGACAAATTCTCCTCCTCAGTCTATTCTCAAAATCTTGATAGTAGTTCCTGTTTCCTTTTCAACCATTGCTTTAAAGTGTTTAAATTTCTCATAAGTTTCTTCCTTTTCCTTGAGTAGAATGGTCCACATGTAACGAGTGCAATCATCGATGAGAACAAAAATATATCTCTTGTCGGATGGATTTTGTGGTGTGATAGGACCACATAGGTCACCATGTACCAGAAAAAGTACCTTTTCTGCTCTAAAAATAGTTGCTTGCGGGAAAGAGTGTCTTGCTTGCTTCCCAAGCAAACATGAGGCGCATGTATCTCTTTCAATCTCAATATTTGGCATTCCTGTTACCAATTCTCTCTTGATCATCCTCTTCATTGAATCCTTCCCTGTGTGACCTAGACGTGCATGCCATCTCTCTGAGTCACTTAAAGTGACAGCTTGAAGACAAACTAGATCGACGATATTGATGTGAACCTTGTAAAGTCGATTCTTTGATCTTTTAGACTTCGTTATGAGTCTTCCGTCTTTATCATTTAGTATAAGGTAGTCATCCTTCATTCTAACATCACAACCACATTCTGTAGCTTGACCGAGACTGATGATGTGGCTCCTTAACTTTGGGATGTAATAAACATCAGCTATCGTCTTCTTTATTCCATCTTTACTTGAAAACAGAATCGAACCTTTTCCCTTTATCTCTATACGAGAATCATCACCAAAGCGTACCTTCCCGGTGATCTTCTTATTAATTTCTGTGAAATAACTTCTGTTACCGGTCATGTGATTACTTGCACCGTTTTCTAGATACCAAACATCTTCTGAGACATCTTCGAATTCTTGTGGGTTAATGTTTCCCTCATTTAAGTACACTACCTCGTGCATCATTAACTCCTCTGCCTCTGTGGTGTCGTCTTCTTTTTCCTTAGCCTCTGTAGTTTCATGTAACTTCAACAGGCGATCAGGACACGTAGATGCATAATGATCGGTCTTATCACATCCGAAGCATATGATCTTTGATAGATCAAATTCACCATAGTTATAACGTCCATTGTTCCTTCCTCTTCCTCTGCCTCTGTTATAATACCTACCACCTCGTCCCCGGCAACGATAGTTTCCATTATTCTCGTGATACGAAGAGTTTGAGGACGTCTCCGAGTTTACATACATGAGCTTCTGATTATTTTGCGTTTCTTCCTCTACATGTGCAATACTTTCCTCGTAGGTCTTCATACGTCCAACAACATTGTCGAAGTTTGTAGTATTGAGGTCAAGAACTTGCTCTAATGAGGCGACAATGTGTATAAACTTCTTCTGAGGAAGACCAGAAAGAAACTTCATTACTAACTTTGGCTCTTCTATATTTTTTCCAAGGGCAGCGGATTTTGATGAAATCTCTGCTATTTTTCCCACAAAGTCATCGATTTTCTCATCATCTTTCATCATCAAGCTATCGAAATCAAACATGAGGGTCCGTAGTCGTGCCTCAAGAACCCTATCTGCACCCATGTACCTTGACTTAATCGCTTCCCAAACCTTTTTTGTTGTATCAAGTTCCCCTAGTTGTAACACCAGCGTTTCTGGTAGAGATGAGAACAGGAACGTCATGGCTCCAATGTTTTTCTCATCATCCTTAGAATCTTCTTCGACAGCTTCCCATACTTTGTGTAATTTCAGTAAGAGGTTTATCCTAATAGCCTATACGGTGTAATTTGTTGAGTTTAGCATAGGACAAGTAGCCGAGAAAGACCCTGGTTCCTTAGGTTTCGCTGAAAACGTCACTAGATATCCCATCTTTTAGCCTGATCAGAATCAAAACCTAAAAGCTCTGATACCACGTGTAGAAACTCAAAGAAGAACTCAAACAATCTTAATAAGAATTTTCTCTCTTATTAATATCACAATGCCTTAGAAAATCCTCTCAAAACTAAAGCTTATCAATCACAATAGGATGCCACACTTTGACATCTCTATTTATATAAAACAGAAAGTCCTAATCCTATTAAACATATGATATTTAGATAACTCCTAAATATTTAGGAGTTTACTATTTCTTAATCCATATCTCGGTAAGAAATAGATAATCACAATTTCAAGCTTATCCAACATTGGAATGGGAGGTTTAGGAGATTTTGGGGGCTTTTGGATGTCGTGGGATTTCAGTGGTTTTCAAGATATATGGGTGATTTTGGTGGAATTAAGAGTAAAAATGAAAATATATTGGTGATTTTTAGGATTCTTTTCTGAAAGTGCAGAGTACTTTGGGTGATTTAAATTGCAGAGTACTTTGGGATCTGAGCAAACGTGAACGTTTAATTAAAAGACAAGAATTTTGTAGAAATGGCAAATAACCTTGACCTTGACATAGAAGCGATGCCTTCAATGGTGAGTTCATCACAAGATTCTTACTTGTTTGCTCATGAACTTTCTTGCGGTCTCAAGATTTTCTAATGGCATTGTTGCTTAGATTTAAACATATCCACTTGGATTTCGGTGGGTGTGATGGGTGTGAAGCTGTGGAATTGTCTATACAAGACAAGATTTGTTTAAACCGCTCAGTTTTGCAACACATTTGTCTGCAGTTGCATTAATGCTCTAACAAGAACAGTTTTTTTGGACAAATCTCAAACGAGAACAATAAGGTTTTCAACTAACAAAGGTAGAAGACCAGATTAATGAATAGTCGGAGATATGTTTATATAGGAGGAAAAAAAATTCTGTTCAAGATTAATGTTCCAATCACAAAAATCATCGAAGAATTAGAAGGCTGCATAGAGTAGAGTGATAGATCAATGAACTATGTTTATTGATATATTAAGCGCAGACTTGGTTTTAAGAAAATTTCTAGGAACGAATCGGTTTTAAGATGACACTCGTGTCTCTAGTTCTTTCTTTCTTTAGGAACTGAGCTGAATATGCCTGGCGATCGTTTCTCGGTTTTGTGAGAGTTTAGATCGGTTTGCAAGATCTGCCTGAACAGTTAAGGAACAATAGATCGAGATAGGGAAAATCGCATAAGACTTAGTTCGCTAGATTATCCACCTAGATTTTGAGCTCCCTAAAGTTTACAACAATCTCGGAAGCATTTTATTTCTTAGTACCTTCCTACGAAAACTCCAAGTTTGTTTTAAAAAATTTCCAAGTCGGACATACCTTAGTTTTCTCGGAGGTCCAGTCTTCTCTGTTTTGCTTGCTCATTTCCCCTTCCTCTTTTTGTTTCTGTCCACCCTTCGTTGAAAGTGTTTTGGCGTTTACATATAGCCAATGGCGACCAGGAGATGCCAAGGACGATCTGTAAGAGTTGTATGACGATGAGGCTTTAGTAAGAGGTCATAGACGATGAGGTCGGAGAGAGATGACAGTGAGACCATGGTTAGAGGCTGATGGGCGAAGTTCTTCATGTACATAACCAATTTTGGCCTTGACCTCAAAGATCTTGTCACCATCCATTGCAGTTGATTTGATCTTGTGCATTTCCATATTCTTGGTATTTTTGTTAGACACCAAGTTCTCAATCATTCTCTTTGCTTCCTCTAGAGTCCTAGTCTCAAAGTTCTCTTCGCTTGCCTGATCCAACATTATATGATATTGCAAGTCAATACCCTTACAGAAGATTCACAACAGCTAAACCTCCATGAAACCATGGTGTGGACATTCCCTTTGGTATTGCCTAAACCTTTCCCAAGGGCTTCTGAACGCTTCAATAGGTCCATGAGAGAATGTCCAATTTTTTTTCGTCATTTTTTAGCCCTTGCATCATCAAAGAATTCAGTAAGAAAAGCACTCTGGACATCATTCTAGGTAGCGAGAGGTCCTGGTGGTAGGAGCTTCAGCCAATCAACCGCATTCCTAAAAAGAGAATATTTCAATAGCTTGCAGAGGATGTAGTCTTTGGTTTCTTCATGCTTCTGGATGCCAGACATAAAATCTTCGAGTGTTTCAATATGGCCCATGGGATCTTCATGAGGAAAGCCATGAAAAGGACGCTGACCCACATAAGAGAAGGATGCGGGTTTTATATCAACCCCTTGGATTGCTGGAGGTTGAATAGCAAACCTGTTAGCGTAAAACTGACTAGGCCTGATTCATTCTACTAACGTTCTCTGTCAAAAAAATTTATCATCCTCACTAGCAACAAATGGCTCAGGGATTATACAACCCCCTGTGCATCTATCTTATGACCTGCTGCATTACACAAATGACCCTCGGGGTCATGCGAATCTCCATTATCATCCTGAATCAACATAAGTCTTGCAGCCATCTTTTTCTCGCAGCGTGCAGCTTCGATCGGTGCTATATGAGGGTCGTTCAACACTAGGAGAGAGGTTTCGACCGCTGCTTTGAGGGTGTTGCTTGACACTCTCCTATTAGACTTACAGAACGTATGTTTCAACTTAGCTAGCTTTTCGTTTGAGAAGTCCAAGAGCTCTTTTCCCTTGTTGCTTCTGGTACTCAATTGCATGGAGGTGAAACACAAGAAAACAAAAGTAAGTAAACTTGAAAATAAAACCTAGATGAAATCCTACACCTAGTCTAATGGTGACCAGAGTCCCCAACAACAGAGCAAAATTTGATATGCTCAAATTAACCTTCAAGCTACTCTCAAATAAGAGGTTCGGTGTAGTACTTGAAGATCAAATCAACAGAGACTCTATCTTTCACACAATATACTTGATTTCAGTCAAGGTAGGCAAACAATATAAAAGCAGTAAACAAAGTAGTAAATAGATAGAACGGTTGTAAACGATAAGGAAGAAGCGTTAGATCTAGGAATTGATCAATCAAGAGATTCAAAAAACAAATCAAGGATGCTAAGGGTTTAATTATGTTCAATTCTAGAACTCGAATTCAATAAGACAGTAATCCAAATCTCGCATGAAATTACTAATCAAATGTCTAAATCCTATGATTCCAACTCTCGTATGTGAATTCAGGAAAACAGTCAATCGGTACCAATGGTTGAGTGTCGATCGACACTTCTTTAGACAAGCATTAACGTACAAATTGATAATGTTCAACTAAACCCTAGACCAACTCTAATATGCACCTATGTATCTAATCCAACAGAGTTTGAGTTTTTTCAATTTGCTATTTCAACAACAAATCTAGACCCTAGTATTACAAGCCACTTTGGTGTAGAAATATAGAAACAACCCTAGCAATCCTAATCGATTATCAGTTTGACATTAAACTCATGAAATCTCTGAATCTAACAAGATGATTACTCACATGAAAGAAATAACATAAATCATAGTTTGAATAAATAATAGACAAATCAATAACATAACCAAAGGAGTTCCAAGAGGGCTCTGAAAGAGTTCCTCTCATCTCTCCTAACCTAAGCGAAAACCTAAAATAATATAATAGAAAGCATAGCCTAAATAATGGCTTAGAAAACACATAAATAGGGTTTTAAGTCGGCCAAAAGAATTCTGGTAACTTTTGGTGACTTCTCGGCTTTGGTCGGTCTTGAAATTGGCTCGGATCGTCTTCAGGCATCAGTGGTATCGATCGACACTCCCTCTAAATTTTGACACCTTCCTCTCGCGAGTCAGACGGACGACTCCTCAAGAAAACTATCATAACTTTTAATCTTACTGTCAAATGGACCTCAAACTGGTGACATTAGAAAGCTAAATAAACTCTCTATCTTGTGTCAACAGATGAGCGCAATCTCACTGTGGGAAGGCTTCCATCTATAGCTAAACTTCCGACGCATCTACGCAGTTCTTCATATCAAAAAGCTCAAGAATCAACAAAATTCTCCAAAAGGTACCTGAACCTGAAAACAATCTAAAACGACTCCAAAATATATAATAGACTCTAAAAAGGATGTATACTAAGGTCTAAAAGTGGTAAAAACTATGGTATATCACTGATCTGATGGTGAAAGAAGGTCTTGTCATAACAAATTTTGTTGGTAATGAAGAAGGAAGCTATGCCAAGTTACATACTGGGGTGAATTAAAGAGTTTCATAAAGATAACGTCCCAAAAATCTCAATGATTAGGCACTGCTAGCTCATAGGTCTGATACTTTGTGCTTAAGGGCTAAAGGCATCACAAAGAGATTTGAGAAAAAGGTGAGGCTTTCACTGTTCCTTTAGGGGAAATTTGTGATAAATTACCAAATTCAGTAAGTGAGAAGTTATACCAGACAGAATGAGAGCTTTTATGATTGGTTGTTTAAGTCACCAAGGATCGACCCGCTTGAGATGATGGTTGATTAATGATAGACTGGCAAGTCGATAACATGATCTATTTGTCCAATTCTTCCTGAAACAAGATAAACAACTAGAAGAACAAGGAAATGTGAAAATCTGAAATAAAGGAACAAAGATAAAGATGGATGAAGATCTTTGTGATAAGTCTAAGAACCAAGCACTCAAGGATTCACACACAAGAGGACTCAGCGGCTGCACTTTCCTATGGAGGGGGGGGGACTGACTCGTATATTGATTAGGTAAAAAAAGTCGTGACTACAAAAATATGCATATGGGAATTTACTAATAGTCCTTCATTCGTGACCTTCTCTGGTGTAAAAAGAAAAGTGCTAAAACGACAAGCAAAAACTAATAGAAGGTGTAAATGTCTTTTTCGAATTTAAATAACTCAAATTTAAACCAAAGTCCAAAATAAAAAAAAAGGAAATCCTGCAAAAGAAAAACTAAGCTTGGTTATATAAAACCTTATTGAAAACTCACCTTGATCCGATCAACCATACTTAGAAATGGTGAAAAGGACAGTGGCTTGGTTGCCTTGAAGAACCAAAAAGAATGTAGTTGGTTTTGCGTTGAGTTGCAGTGTGTCTTGGACTAACTTGGTAGACTTTCTCTTGTTCTCTAGTTCATCTTGATCATCTTAACTTAGATTGGCGTCCTTGTCTCCCTTGGGTCCAGTTGGTGTCTCTTGGAAATCTCCTTGGCCATCCGCTTCTCCTTGATATCTTCATGTTCAAGAAGTATGATGAGGCCCTCCAATGACTAGTTAAACTCCTCTCTCATGATCCTGGTTTCGGACCTCGTCCTTGGTGTTTGTATCATGGTCGGAATGGAGGTCTCGTCCATGATCTTGGACGGGTCAGATTATGCTCCGGTATCATTCTCTTCCTCTTGAAAAGGTTCTGACCTCATAACATTTTCATCTGCATGAAATGGGGCTAAGTAAGAAACATTCTCATGATCTTCTCTAGCACTCGGAATGGACCATCCCTATAGGAGCCAACTTTGACTTCCATTGATTTTGAAAACGTTGGCCTCATATGGAACCAAACGCAATCCCCTGGTTCTAAGGCAATGTTCTTCCTCCCATTGTCAATTTGTTGCTTGCGTTTGTCAGTCTTGGTCTCCAAGTTCTCCTTGACACTTTAATGAAGCTTCTTGATGAATTCGCCTTGGTTTATCCTTTTACTTTAGAATATACAGATTGGGGCTGAGGTGATAGATCAAGTGCTTCAAAACATAGAATTTTTTAAATGGAGAAAATTTAGTAGTTGAATGTTTAGAATGGTTGTAAGCAATACAAACAGTTCTTCAAGTTCTAACCCCATACTCTTAAAAGGTTGTGTGTAGATTTTACTACCTTATTTTGCCTGTCGGTTTGACGATGACAAGTAGTGGAGAAGAGCAGCTTAATTCCTAAATTCTTCAATAGGGTCTTCCAGAAGTGGCTCAAGAATTTGGTGTCTCGGTAAGATACTATAGACCTTTGAACACCATGTAAGCGCACAACTTCCTTGAAGAAGAGATTTACTTTTTGCGTTGCATCATTGATGGTGTTGCATGGTATGAAGTGAGCCATTGTGGAAACCAAAATTTGCACTATTGATTTTAATGAACGGAGGAAAGCAAAGAAAACTCTACTTTCCTTGAGGTCCGGATTCTCAGCAAGAGCCAACGACAAATAATTGAATTAACACATTAAAATATGAAAAGCTAACAAAACGAATTAAGAAAATTTTGATCTTTATTTCAAATTCTCGTAAGAGAATAGCGATTGTTACAACATATTATAAAAGGTTTGTCTGCAAGATCTGTAAGCGAGTTTTCTAGTTCTACCCACCTAAACCCTTAAACCTAGTTGAGTTGCAGCTCAATAACAAACTACGAAGAAGACATGAAAAAGGTTTTGTTGATTTTGGACTGGACCTTATGAAAGGCTGCCTATGTACCCCTTTTCGTGGATCAAGCCGAACGTGTTCAGTTTATAGAGAGTCGAACAAGTTTGCGAGTTCTTCTAGTAGTCGAGTGCAGGACATAGAAACTAAGCATGTCGAGTATAATGCTTAAGGTTCCTAAGCGCTAAGTTTTGTTCTAAGAATTTATTGTCTCTGTGTCCCTCTACCTTGATTCTCTTATAAATGTCTTCAAGGTCGGTTGTCTTTCCTTTTCTTCCCCCGATTCCAGCTTATCCTTCCGCGAAAATCTTCCTTATCTTCTCGATTTTCCATAATTATCTCGGAACTTGACAATTGTCTTCTTTTCCATTTATCTTCTACGGATACCCGGTAGACAATCATTATTCTTCTCTAAGCCGTAAGTCGGCTTTTATCGTGTTTTAGACCCTTTCGGGTCGTTTTACAATTTAAGCAATTTTTATGATTTCTTTCGGAGAAAACGTCATTCGTATGTTTACACGATGCTGTCTCTGAAAAATAATAAACCAATCGTATAGTCAATATGACATTGGTGTTTAAGTTAACCGTTATATTTTATACGATTGACTCAAAGTTTTACGAGAAAACAAGTCTTTGCAATTTCTATCGTAAAACTTCAACGGAAACTCCAATCGAGACAAAACAAGAAACAACCTAGTGACAGGCGTGTTTTCGTTGTTCTAGCAAGGTATAATATCCTATACAAATCACTATAAAATTAACCCTAGTATTTAACACACAAATAGTACTCTTGCCAAAAGAGATCAGTTGTAGTACTTAGGGATCGAATCCAAAGAGAGTAATGACACACAATAGATTTCTTATTCCTATAGATTAAGCTAGGTGAATATATATATATATGTTGGCAAACAATCAGTTAAAGAAATATTCTTTTTGAAGAAGTAGAGATGCAATATGAAAATATGTTAATAATGCAAATATGGAAATATTCTAATAAACTAATTTGATGCAAATGTTAATACGCTAGATCGGTTTCAAGCTTAATGGATTATAGTGGATAGGAAGCACAAATATGTAAATATACTATGACTCAAATATTAACTATTCTGACCCTTTTTAACTCTAACTCTCGTGTTGAGGTCAAAATCGGTTACGACGGAATCGACGTCCGAAACCTACCGGGAGAATACACTCTTTGTGTAAGAAAGAGATGATGCCTTGAAAAAAAGGAAAACTTATTCCCAAACGGCAATACAACGAAACGATTAGAAGCCTCGATCATCCAATTTCCCGGACGGAGAAGATGGCCAAGCCAGACGTCCAAATCATCGAACGGGTAAATCAAGCCACATGAGCCGATCAACTCGCCATACGGGCGAATTGGAGGGCAATGATCGACCAACTAGCCATCAGGGCGAGTTGGGTGACACAAGCGATCCGACTCGCAAGACGGATCAATCAATCCATTTTCACCTCATCCCGTTAACTCCTCTCTCGATACTTGATCGAACTTATCTTCGTTCTGTCTCGATCAGGATTGACATTGGAACTTTACCGAAATAACTTTTTTTCTCGAGAAAGGATCGGATAAATCATATGAGATGGTAGCGGTTAATTAAACAACTATAATTATACGTACCATACGAAAGATCCTAACTCTCGGACGATGTCATTTCAGAAATTCCACTTTGATAAAATCGTAGAAACGCA
>CAJHQP010006951.1:0-35077 GCA_905132765.1 Moricandia arvensis | reverse complement strand
AGCACGTGTGCTGATCAAATAAATGAGTGGTTTGTCATGGACTGATTTCTTCACAGCAATTAGAACGTGCGACCTTATCACCTTTCACCTTTCACCTTTGTGATTTACTAAGTCAACCTTTTAGAAACTCTATCAGTATTTAGAAAGAGAAGCTGGACAAAATTTAGAGAGAAGGCAAAACATTTATGAAGTGTTTTCTTATTAAAACGTGATGATTTACAAGTGAAGATCTCACTTCCTATTTATACAAAAATCACCTCTTCAACGGACGGTGGAGATTAAACCGATCTAACAGCTAAAATGAGTTTCCTCTACTGAAGTAACTCCATGGTGAAGTATCTCCCTTTTAAGTAACTTTCCATTAAATATTCTACACACTTCTTATATTATTTTATACTTAGATATTTTACAAAAGCTTAGGACTTAAAAAATATTAAGTAAAGACGGCCGAGACCTTCTTCGATCGACCCGTCTACATTCCGATCTGATGCGGCGTGACAGGTTACTCGGCTTAGTGACTATAATAATATTAACCTAGGAACAAAAGAGAGATAACTCAGACAAGGGATCCGTAAAATAATTTTTACGATTTGATCTAATATATAGAATACTAGAGGTTTAGCCCACGCGTCGCGCAGGGATTTTTAATTTTTAATTTTTAATTTATTTAAATTGTTATTTAGTTTTAAAAATTAATTATAATTTTTTGAATCACAATTTCTATGAGTTTTTTGTTATATAGGATATAAGAATATTGAGAACAAAATTGTTACATTTGACTA
Source organism: Moricandia arvensis (assembly GCA_905132765.1). NCBI lineage: Eukaryota > Viridiplantae > Streptophyta > Magnoliopsida > Brassicales > Brassicaceae > Moricandia > Moricandia arvensis. Next base: position 34,295 of record CAJHQP010006951.1, on the reverse strand, counting down.
AATTCATAATATCATAACTATAGTTTAATATGATATTTTTTTAGGAGATATATTTTTTTGTTATCTTTGACGTCATCCACTGTTATATTATTATTATGTCTTTTTCGGTTTGTTGTGCATTGTGTCACTCGTCCATATATTTTGTAATTATTTACATGGATTTCTATTGTTGCATTGAGATTACGCTAGTTTTAATATACATCATTTTTTTAATTTACATAATTAATTGGACACACCAATCTTTATATTGATTAAATTATGAAAATTAAAATTTTACATTTATACAATATTAGTGGGCAGTGTATTTATTTTTGATGTTGTTGTGGTGCCTGACATTGTTACGATGTCATGCAATTGTTACTTTGTATCTATATATATATAATTAATAACATGATATTCTATTTACTTTAACCTCATGAAGCGGCTCTTATTACGATTTCAGTATTTGTCCGCTTTTAGATTTATTTTCCATGCAAGCGTTGTTATATGGAAATGTTGTAGTCATATATCCGTTTTGTTTTTTTTGAAAACTTAATTATATTCATCGAACATAATAAGCTTCCAAACTGCCACTTGAGATATATATTATCATTGAATTGTTATATATATTGCACAATTCTAATGGATAAAATGATAAATTGTTAATGGTATGTATGTTGATAGACATGGTAGTCTGTGCATCATTTGTTAAAATTAGTTTTAGATTCGATAATGGTACAATAATTATTTAAGAAATAATGTTAAACATGAAATGATTTCTACTTAAAATTTTTTAAGGTATCTTTTCAAAATGCAAGACACGGTGTTGTGATGTCATTTTTCCTTTTTTATTCGTGTTTATCAATATTTTAATGATGGTAACAAATATGCTATTTTTTTTTATTATTTCGTTTATTTGATCTTGTTACTTTTTAAAAAAAAAAAAAATTGATTATGTATTAGATGTTTCGGTGGTCAAAAAATAATAATGTAAATGGACATTTTAGTTTTTTAGTTTTTGATTTTTTTCTGTTAATTTTGAAATCTAAGTTTTTTAGATTCACTAATTATTATATATTTTTAAAAACTATAGTGTTATTATTTTGATGGGTTAAAAATAAATATTGATTAAAATAGATTTATGGATTATATATGTTTGCTAATTGATTTAGTTAAATGTTAAAAAAATTAGGATACTTAATTAGATTTAAAAAAAAATTATGTTGAAAATTTTATGGGTGAAAAATAAAATATTAATGAAAATAGATTTATGGGTTATTTTACATTTTGTAATTGATTTGGTTTAAGACTAATAAGTGAAAACTGTAGAGAATTAGATAAAATTTTAAAAACTATGTTTATGTGTCAAAATTTTAGATAACCTCTTGATGATGTGGCTTTAAGGAGAAGAGACGTTGTTCTTCTTTATATATATATATATATATATATATATATATATTACTTGGGAATATATGGATCCTAATTGAAATTTTGGATATCCGAATGATTTAGTTGGATCATGGATGTTGGATTTGGATAATATTTCCACGTAAGACTTTGACCAATGTTCAAAAATCGCTAGGCGGTAACTAGGTGCTTTATAGAGGACTAACGACTAGGCGGATTATTCGGGGCCTAGGCGAGGTCTAGGCGTTAACGAATTATTGATTTATTTTATATATAGATGACATTCATATGAAATATTTTAGTTTCTAAATAAAAATATAAAATTATTGTGATAAATTATCAAAATTAGATATGCAAAATAAAAGAAATTAGATAAATTTGTGAATATATATTAACATTATTGTTTAAATTAACATATTTTGACTAATTTAGATCGATTTTAACTGATTCTGAATAATTTCAATCGATTTGAATCGTATAAATCGGTATAAATCGGATTTTAAGAAAATCGTTTCGGAGAAGACCGAGTTACCGCCTAGGCGCCTATACCGATTTTTAGAAACTTTGTTTTGACGAAGAGTAAAACATTTCACAGGATTGCGTAGGACCCACACGCTGTCAATTTTTCTGTTTCTACAAAATACATCCAATAACAAAGTATCACGTGTAACCTTTGATTTTTTTAAGATAGGTTCACGCTATACACGAGTCCACTTATATTCCGACAGGAACACTTCACACGCTTTATGTGGACACACATGCTATCCTCTTTCTCTTTCTTTGAAATACATCCAATAAAAAACTGACACGTGTAGACTTTGATTTTATAAGCACAGAGGATAGAGAAAGAGACTGGTCAAAAAAAAAATCTCAGGAGATTTGGGTAGGTGAGAGAGAGAGCGATGAAGTCTGGTTTCTCCGCCGATGATTCGACCGATTCTTTCTGGCCACCACCACCACCACCACCACCGTCTTCTCCGCCTATATCACCCGGAGATGGTTTTACCAGAAGCCAATCGGAGTGGGCCTTACAGATGCTTCTCGAAGAGATATCTGTTCCCGCGGGGAGCTCCATCTCCGCATCTTCATCTCCACAGATTCAATCTGACTCGTCCGTTACAAAACCAGAAGAAGCTTCGTCTCACGTCGCCGTCGAGATACAAAAGCCGCCGCACAACGGGAGTCGGAACTGTGACGAGATGGATCCTAACCACTACCAAGCGATTCTCAAGAGCAAGCTTGATCTCGCCTGCGCTGCCGTTGCGCTTCGTGTTCGTCTTTTGTCACTCTCTTACTGTTTTCATACAGAACATAATCTTTTGATAAGGTTTTTGGTGATTTGGTTTGGACGTAGGTGGCTTCCGTGATGCCGGAAGATTCGAGTGCCTCCTCTGGTTATCAAAACAGGTTTCTCCGGTAGGATCTCAGACACAAGGTTAGTTCCTCTGTTTCTAACTCTCTCTGTTTATTTGAGTAGGCGGTAGTGACTTCATGATAAAAAAAAAGACTAAAGAGTCACCATCAGGGTGTTTCTGTTCCATATTGGACTTTAGTTTTGTCTTCAGTACTTTAATTTCATTGTGCTATGTTGTATGAGTTTGTAGATTCTGCATACTCAATACTATACTCATTCTTGCTAGATCCTTCTTTTTGTTTGTAATTTTTTTGCCCTTTAATGGATCCTTTTATACCTTTTAGGTCCTGTTGTCGCACAAATGTCACCTGCTGTTTCATCTGTTAGTGATGCTCCCTCGTTAGACACAGAGAAAAAACGAGATATTCAGTTCAAGCAAGTCACGAGTGGTTTATCACGAGATGATTCTGATGAAGAAGATCCTGATGGAGACTTAGAAACTATAGAGAATGCTGATCCTACCGATGTTAAGCGTGCTAGGAGGTTTATATCTTGAACTTTCATTTGCTAATATTCACAAGAGACTTACAATCCTCTTGTTTAGTTGTTAGTTCTACCCCTGACTTGTTAGTTTGCTAATACTCATAGGATGGTTTCAAACCGAGAATCCGCAAGGGCGCTCTAGAAGAAGAAAGCAAGAACAAATGAATGACCTTGATACACAGGTGTGTCCTGACATTTCATGCATGAGAGAAGTAATCAAGGTCCAAGGATTACACAAACGTTTTTTTTTAACCTTTTTGTAGGTTGGCCAATTACGTGGTGAGCATTCAACTTTGCTTAAGCGTCTTAGTGATGTGAATCAGAAGTTTAGTAACGCTGTTGTCGATAACAGAATCTTAAAAGCTGATATTGAGACATTGAGAGCAAAGGTACATATACCTTGCTCTTTATCTTCCGCAAGCCTTTCAAGTTTATGATCCTCACTCAGTATTTTCCGAAGATAGGTTCTTTGCTCTGATAAAAACTTAACTTGTGTAGGTGAAGATGGCGGAGGACACTGTGAAAAGAGTGACAGGAATGAACCCTATGCCTTTGGCAAAACCATACAGCGTACCATTGATAGGACACTCATGGATTCTTCACAGCCAGACTTGAATCAAACCGGCATGATTCCATATCAGAGATTAGAGAACGGCAACTTTGCAAGCAACACGGTTGTCACTTTTGCAAACCAGTTGGCAATGCTTTTGAAACTCTCCCGCATTGGAATCTGGAAGCAGAGAAAAATAAACCACAAGAGGATATATGAGGTATCAATAATAACTGTGCTTGGTTACAGGTATTGCGTGGTATTTTAAGATATCTGGATCTTATCCAATGGGTCCGTATTTTTATTATCTTTATATGGATCCAAAGTTCTCGGATATTTGAACGTTGGATATTCGGCGAAGATCCGGATTTGGATCCTTAAAATAAATAAAAATAATATTAAATATATAAAATATTAACAATAATTTTAAATAAAAGCATATATAATGTTTTTAATTATTTCTATGTATACTATTACAAAATTATATAAAATTTATATATGTTATATTATGAATGAAAATATAATAAATAAAATTAGTTTATATATATATATATATTACTATTTTTTGAGATAATTATCAATTAAAATTATGGATCCGGATATCTAAACTAAAAAGTCAAGATATCTGGATCTAAATTCGATTTGAGGGATCCAACATTTTACTATCTGGATCCACCCTCTCCAGATATCTGGATTTTTGGAGCGAATTTAGATCGGATCTTGGATTGAATCGGATCTCGGATAATAGTCTGATGCCTACTATGTCATTCCTTGTTCAAGATTGTTTAATGCTTAATGGTTTTTTTTTTTTTTTGCAATTTGATGACTTGCAGGATGCGACTTGAACTAAATGTGGTGGAGCCAAAAAGTGGTGAAAAGGTGTGTAGTTAAATGATTGTTGGACAATTTAATTATTGGAAAGAATTTCGTATGAAACAAAAAAAATGAAGTGTATCTAAGGTTGTGTAGCCTTTTTACTTTGGGGGTATGATTATGACAAGCTTGGTTTATATGTTACATTAGAGTTTTACTGTCATCGCTATCAGAAAACTGTTAGGCCTGTTCGTTTCAGAGAAGCTTTGATCACTTCTAGCGATCAAAAATCAGTCATCAAATTAAACAAAAAAAAGTGGCGTAATAATCAAGTGATACTGCGATCAACTTTTACAAGGATTGCCGGTGACTATTTTGCCGCTGTGTAAAATAGCATCACTTAAAATGGTGATCTCCACATACTTGAGCAAGAAGTTAATTATAGTTTTGATCGCCGATTGCTGATGCTGCGTCTCTAAAACGAACAGGGCTAACATCTCCACTTTCTTGTTTAGAGGTGCGACTCAAAAGGACTCCAAAACATTTCTTGTCTATCAAATATTGGCCTGACCCGATGATCCAAAACGAACCCTTGAGATGAGCTTGTGCTCTGAAAGTGAAACTAACGAAATGATCTTTGTAGCAAATGAGCAGTGGAAACACATTTGGATCAGTCAATATTCTATACAATGGTCCATTCTTACTGTTAACTGTCAAGCAAGTTAAGATCAATCTTACAGAAAATGACATCTAAAATCAAACCTAAAAGATATATTAAAATAGTTTAGATTACAATGGAATGTTTGGAGTCAGTCCTATCCATGACTCTTGTTAGTTCATTTAGAGTTTTTGAAAGACCGTGTTTAGGTGATTGTAGGCAGTCTTGACGCAGTTTAACACCAGTGCCGACTTTAAGGGTGTACAGATAGTGCATTTGCACCAAGTCCCACCTTTTTAATTAATTTTCTTTTATATTTTAGGGTCTAAATCTTCTGAAAATTGTTAAATAGGGTCTAAAATTTCACAAAAATAATTAATATACCATACATTGTTTCTATTTTATATCTTAAACTAGAGTTTGATCCGTACGTTCGCACGGGTGTTTGTCTAATTTTATGGTTCAAATCATTTTTTTTTTGTTCAACTCTTTTTTGTAATATTAAGTTTCGGTTCTATATTTAGATTCAGTTTATTTTTTCATAATTTAATTAATATGGTGTTAATTCATTTTTTTGTCAACCCCTTGGATATATAGTAATAAAGCTCCATAACAATTCAGTTATTAGATGCAAAAAATTAATCAGTGTTTCACAAAACCCCTAACTTTTATTTTCTCAGGCTTCACGTCATTATATAGATACTTTATGCTGAAACTATACATAAATGTCTGGACACAGAAATAGTAATCCATTTTTGAGCTTAGATTTCATATAAATAACAGTTTTACTAAAGATTCTGAAGAATGTATGAGAAAAAAAACATAATTATTACACAATATAATGGGAAGAAGGATGACACTACCGTTGCAACGAATAATAAAAGGATATAGCTGCATGAAGCTCACACATTATTGTTATTGCTTTTGTAGCTTGAAAAAAACCATCAAAATCTTTTTGTATCCACTTTCGTAATAATCCAGAGAGAAATAAAGTTATCTTATGAACTCTCGTTTCTCTTCCTTTCCATGTGATATTGCATTTCTCTGTAACTCTAATTACTTCTCTAGTTCTTTAAACATCTCCCTCAGTTTTTCAATAGAAGTCTTGACATTTCCTGATTCAGATATTAATGTACTATACTTTCAGGGGACAAGGCCCAAACAGTTTTTGAACCGAGCATGCTTAACTCACACTCATTTTCTAAGCAATTTAAGAAGGGTTTTATAAATTTTTTTTATATAAATTTAGGGCATTTTATCTATGTAATTTTTTTTTTAAAATGATTGACCTAGACCATTGTTTCATTTGGATGTGCTCGTGACATTATACCCTTTCCATGATAAACTCCATCAACATAGACGTGAGAAGAAAAAAATCTAAACGATGTCAATTGTTGACAACCCCTAAAAGCTGTAAGAAGTTGATTTGTCTGTGTTTTTCTAGAAACAAAAAGAGTATACATTCATGTAATCTACGATGTAATTTCTATAGATTTTTTTTTCACGTGTATTAAATGACTTTTGTCAACTTCTATACAAATACCTGAGATGATCATAATATCTGAACTGAAATCCGGAGTCAAACTCAATTTAAAATACTCGAACTTAAACTTGATTCGATTTATAAAAATATTGAATTTTCAAATGTGCATTAAGTTAGAAGAAATTAGATATTTAGATTTGATCTATCATCCGAAATTAATTCGAACATATCCAAAAAAAATAAAATGTAATCAAATCTATTAAATTAACCAGATCTGAAAGTGATAAATATTTAAATCGATAGTAAATCTCTCAACTAAAATATCTTAAAATCTGAAATACTTTAGATATTGAACACCAATCCCTAATAAATATTGTGCCATATAAAATAGACGATAATTATCTTAAATAGTTCTTTTTAACTTTTTGTCACCAAAATAAATATCAAAAAAAAAATATTTTTAAAAAAATTAATTTTATTTTTAAAATTGTAACTTCACCCCTAAAACCTTTTCCTATAAGGTTATAACTCTAAACCCAAATCTAGATTAATTAAAACTATTTTTGTGACAAAATTTTGTAAGAACTATATTCTCTAAAAATAAACCACACGTGATTGAATTAGTATTCTTCTTGATTATCTTTGTTATTAAAAGGTTTAATCATGCTGTTTATTGGCATAAACTAAACTCAAAGTGAAAGTTAGTGTAAAAAAGTTAAAAAGAAAGAACAGAATCATTCATGTAAAACAGTATTGCCTTCACAGCAGCCGCTCTAATCACTGTGCGACTTCTCTAAAAACCTTAACTAATCCTAAAAGCCAAATAAAAGGCGGATGCGCCTTCGATACCCGGCGAGGTTCGGTTAGGGAGCAGGACCGGTACGCGGTACCTACCAATAGCTAGTATAAGCAGGATCATGAAGAAGGCGTTGCCTCCCAACGGAAAGATGCTAAAGACACTGTCCAGGAATGCGTATCAGCTTCTTCACCAGCCGAGTATGTCTTGTATTGCTATGGAAACACCCAAATTTTTTATTTTTTTTTAAGCTTAGAAAGTCTTTACCTTTTTATCTGAATTTTATTTCTCAGATGAATATGTTTTATTGTTTCTCCTTTTTTTTTCATTTTTAAGACAGTATGTTTTTTGCATCACGACATGAGATAGCACTTAAATTATGCAATATGTGACAAGATGACATTATGTATGGCTGCTGAACAATCTGCTGATGCAGTTGGAGGTAAATACATCCCCTTATGCCACCATTTCTCAACTTTTTTATATTATTTTACCCTTACAAGAGAAGTTCCATGTAAAAGTTGCTCATTGGTGTCTTACATTTTACCGTGGAAAATTTATGACAGGGGATATAAGGGGCGCAGCGAAAGGAGCGGGATGGGATATAACAAAGATCATGCAGCAGTTGGAGATTGGGAGTATAGAGTCCCAATGCTACAAACTTTCTGTAATGTTTTTTTTAATTTTTATTTGTCTTCTTAGCTCTGACTTGGCCATCTGGATTACAGCAGAGGCTGGTGAGGCTAAGTTTGCAAGTGAATTCTCTAGAGATAAAAGAACAATGCCAAAATAATCAAGTAATTCCTCTATTAATCTATCTATCTATCACATGCGGCTTGTGCATACCAAATTAGCCAAATGAGCATGAGCGAATAATCTTTATGCATGTAGGTTCTATATCCAACCTCTTTACAATAAACCACTATAGACTTACCTTTGTATAACGCATAATCCTAAAGATTTAACTTACTAACTTACCATGGTAAAATCTGCTGATCATGTTGATGCTTGAATGTTTTTAAAGTACAGTTGTAGCTGGAATCTAAACCAATGCCTCCTCTTCCTTTAGAAATGGTTGTCTAAACGTGGAATTCTCTAATATTTTTGCAGTGGAGATAGAGACCAGTGTGTTGTTTATACTTTAGCTGATCGACAACTACTTTTTTTTTAGTATTGAATTCTAATTTCGGGTTTAAGTTTCATTTGGTTATCTATTTCCGGTTTAGTTAGTTGTAGTTGAAGATATGACAAGTATTTGAAAGAAAGGAAAAGTTTGTCCACAATCAAGAATTATCTCATCTCTTAACTTTGTTTTGTGGATTTCAAAACCTAAATGGTAACGGACCGACTGTTACAACTATCTTTTTCTTTGGCTCTTTTGACGGCCAATGTTATGAAATTTTATTACTATCCATAGACATTATTTTTTCATTATTAACTATGGATTATAAACTATTTACCGGATCAACAGTTCGTATATACTCATTTGAACTTAGTTAAAAAAAACGTTGGTCTTCCTTTCAATTTATGGCAGTTGATTTGAAAAATGTTATTGGAGAGTAATGGAATGCTTAAATCACGCAAAAACCATTTTCAAATCTGTCTCTCCTTTAAATTCGCTTATGGTAAGGTCTCTTTTTCTTTTACATTTATCAGTTTACAATTTCTGTTTCAAAAATAAAAAATCAAGAATAGCAAAAGGAAAATGGATTCTCAAGAAGCTGATTCATCATTGGGTACAATCATCGTCCTATCTTAAACCTTTTCATTATTTGTTTAGAAATTGTTAATTGTGTTTGCAACATTCTCTCTCACTTTGCATAGCAGCAAGACAGAAGGTTGATTTTTTACCAAACCGATAAGAGATGCAGAGAGTGAATGTAATCATCGCAGAAGCTTGGCTTGGGACTCTGCCTTTTTCACCACCCCTGGTTTCTTCTCAGTTTCCTTAACGACTATTGTGAAATTCAACAACATCAAGAAACACAAATATTTTATATATGATTCCAACAACGTTACAACATTCTTTTTTGTTTGTTTTGTTTTGTTGTAGGAGTATTGGATCATGAAGAACTGTTCGGGAGCTTAAAGATTGGCGAGAATGAGATTGATGTATATCAGAAGGACTCGTTCAAGAAGACACTTCCATGTGCTTCTTCTGACATCGCTACTCGTCCAAGTTTTGCATGGGACAATGCTTTTTTAACCGAGCCAGGTCTCTCATTTCCAAAACGTTTTACGCTCTTTTTAACATTTTTGAATAATATTAATTAGTACAGTTTTGCTATTGGATCATCAAACTATAATATTACATAAACTCCACTAGTTCATTCACCATGTGATCAGCTTTGGCTTGAAAGAAAAAAAAAACTGAAATTGGTTGTTATTGCTAAGGTGTTCTTGATGCGGAGGAACTGTCTCTAGTGAACAATGGTTTCACTAGTAACGCACAGCCTCGTAACTCTTCTGATTCCATGACCACAACAACTGAAGGAAGCAGATTCTCTGTGTCGAGTATTGAGTTTGATCTGTTTAACGATTTGAGAGCCTCTTTAAATAATGTAAAGCAGCCGCAAGGTCTAGAGATCCAACCTAAGTTACCAGATGGTAACAAGGTAAGAAAAAAAAAAGAACAAACCCTAAAACACTCTTTTTCATTTTCATCTAAATTTAACATGTCTGTTTTGTTTGTCAAGAGAACTAAATGGTACAAACTGAAAAGTCAACGTTTAAGTCTCATTCCTCAACCAAAAATCTATCCTTCTTCTTCATCCTCTTCGTTGTCATCTTCAGTCTCCAAATCTTTGACTACTCGTCAAGCTAAACCTGAGAAGAAAGCTGTTGCAAGTGAACTCGGTGAGAACATGATTCTTTTTTTTCTTGTGTAGGAGAAACATCAATGGACTTAGAAAAGTTTTAACATCATTGTCTATGTGTGAAGGGAATAAGGGATTAAAATCTATCATACGGTCATCGTACTCAGGATATACAGGGAAGGAGTTAACATCATCATCATCATCCTCTGGTCTGAGGTTACCGTTGCCAAAGATGGGATTCTTCGACTCGGTATGCTTCCAAAGAAAATTTAGTTTACAAAACTTTATGTATATCTTTGTGGTTATGAAGAACATCTATAACTTTTATTACAACAGGAGAATGACGGAGACAAAGAAAACAAAGAACCAAATGCTTCTGCAAACATAAGAAGAAGACACAAGTCTAAACTTGAGACGTTTTCTCCACAAGCAAACCCTAACGTTTTGGGCCAACGCAAGACCAGAAAGTGAAACGGGTAATAACGAGTATACTTTTGTCTTGTGTGCGTTGCAAGGAATCGTTTGTCATATTGAGTCACTGTTACTTGTTGGATAAGTTAGCTACTTTTTATAATATACAAAAGAAGAGAGCCGGCGATAACAAAACAATGTGATAATTACAAGTTGGTGATGAATGGTTATCTTATTTTATTTATGATATCTTCTCAACATCGAAATTTGTTTTCCTTTATATGTATGTGATTTCTCACTCTTCACAATTTTTTATCTTTTAGTCTTTACAAATTTTTTATTGGATTTCACTTTGATCCTTCTACAAGGGTTTCTAATCTATTGAGTGTTTTTTTTTTCCATCGAGAGTTTTCAACATTAGAGTTGTGATGAATTGTAATAACACATGATCATATGATTGCGTTTTTCAAGTTTTCTAAAGTAATAAAGTAGGGCATGCAATTGGCTATTATATGACTAAAAATTCAAACCGATCCGAAGCTCATAGCAGTAGATATTTTGCTAACCCTAAATAAGAGGATAAGCAAATCCTACCAAAATTAAGCAGAAAAAAAGCAAAAAAAAAATAAAAATTATTATTTAGCAAGAAGGCAAGAGTTTTTATTACAAGCCCGATGAGAAAAAAAGCAAAGCTAACTCATCAGATGAAAACTGTACAAGAAGAGAACTCATATGATGATCATCCCACAAGAACGTAGATAGCATAGATGATCCCAGGGATGTAACCCAACAAAGTCAACAACAAACATATCCAAAACTCCAGCTGCATTCATGAGATCATTAACAATTAAACTACAGGACAAGAAAGTAAGTAATTTTTGAAAATAATACTTAACTTGCCGTGTTTTTACCATTTTTTCTTAAATTAATGATAATTAGATTAGTGCTTGTGTTTCAGAAAAAAGACTTGTGCTTACCCCACAGCCATACCGGAGGAAAACGCCGACTGGGGGCAGAAGAATCGCCAGAATCACTTCCAGGAAAGTTTCTGAGCCCATTTGGTTTTTGGACTATTGAAGAAGAGAAAGAGAAAGAGAAAGAGAAAGAGAAAGAGAAGAGTTGATTAAGGAAGAAGTGAAAGTGGTGAGTGGGTTAAGAAGAAAAACTAGAGCTGGGTATTTGACACGTGTAGTTCTTGCAGTGTATCACGTACCACGTGTGGTTGTTTTAGAGATGCACTGATCATAACAATGTGGCCTATATATATGTTGCGACCTTTTCAAGTAGAAAGATAGAACATGTCAAACATCCGCTTACTTCACAACTGTTTTCTACTACTCCGATGGGATCTTAAAGTTATTATAATTTTTTAGTGTCCAGAAACAATAGGAGAAAATTGATGCTATTGATATTTTTGATAAGTATGGATGGTAGTGTTAATGCTTACCTCGAGTTGTTAGTTATCATCTGCTTCATTTTGTAAACAAGTTTTGATAATCAGTGTCACATTCTAGTACGACCGGTTCTGAGAACTATAGACAAAAAATTTATATTAAAAAACAATTTAAAAATGTACATAACCTCTTAAAATGATGATATTGTCGTTTTTTCATAAGAGCACCTCCATAGCAGGTTTTTAATGGAGGAGGTCCACTAATTTTTATAAAAATCGGTTCCAAATTTTTTTAATTAAAAGGCGCTATTTTTACTGTTCGCGGGTTCTACTGATACATGGCAGTTTGTAATTGATTCGATTTTTTCCAAAAAAAAGTTAGAAAAAAAAAGAAACCCAAAAAGATTTACCGTTAATCATGTTCTAAGTATGAATGGTATCGCTAATGCTTATCTCCAGTTGTTAATTATTATCCGTTTCATTTTGAAAAATTAAGTTTTGTAAATTAGAAAACAAGTTGGAAATTTGTGTCTATATGTATTACCCCTTGTTCTGAAACTTGCTAGGCGCTACGCGTGCGCCACATACGGGCCTAGCGATTTATTAGAAAATCGGAAAAAAAATCAGGGAGTACGCGGGGAGGAATTTTTTATATTTTTATATGTATAATACTACATTTTATACGTATAATACCAAAATTTTGAATAATACATGTTTATGAAAGACACATCATTGATACTAAAAGTTATAAATTTATAAATACGTACCAATTACATCACAAATTTTGTTGTCGGGAAAATAAGTGAAGGTTTCACTTTTTTAGTACTAATGGGCCTTTAATATTGGGCCAAATTGTAATAAATCAATATGAAACGATTTTTTTTTCCATCCGATTTTATAATTTCACGCTCGCCTAGCGTTAAAATACGGTCAACGCATGCATAACTCGGTTTGACTAGAATCCAACCGAATTGGTTCAACTGGCCGCGATGAGCATGCGATTTACGATTACGCGGTCGATTAATCGGTTAGGCGGCCGCATTTTTGAACAAGGATATTACCTTATAGTATCAAAAAATACCACATTTTATTTGTGTCTGACAAAAACATGCAACAACAACAAATATCTAATACATATACAGTAATTTGATAGTAACACACAACATTTTACATTCAAGATTCTATATAGAGTAGTTTTACTTTGACCTACTAAGAATATAACACAGAAAATTAATATGAAACCTCTATGATCAAGCATAATTATAAAATGTACATAATTTAATTAGAAAAATGATGGAACTTGAGGTGCTTGTTTTGTTTCTTCAACTCACCCTTAAACCCATTTTGCCAAATCCCAGTGTCTTGCATCATCTCCACGAACTCACTGTAATCTATTCTTCCATCCTGACAAAAAAACCCAACACAACACACATATGGAATCATTTAAACAACAATGTGTGCTTCTAAGTAATTACTGAAACCAAGAGCAAACTTTTATTTACATTGTCCTTATCAACTTCGCGTAAAATGTCATCTAAATGAACATCCGCTAAGCCGAATTGCTTGCAAGCTTGCTGGAGCTCGTCTCGAGTAATATAACCACTTCCATCTTTATCAAAGTAAGAGAAAGCTGTGAACAAATGATCTTCTTTCTGTATTTTGTTTAAATGCAACCATCGCTGCTATAAACTCTCCATAGTCTATAGTCCCACTGTTATCTATATCCGCCTGAAAATATATATATATATATTTTTCCAAAATATTATAGCTTTTGTATATCATATAGTAAAAGGCAAGTAGAGAAGTGAGACTTACTGCTTGCATTAATCCTAATATTTCTGAATCTTTAAGGTTAGCACCAACTCTGTCCAAACCCTTCTTGAGTTCTTCGAGAGTGATGTGTCCACTATTGTCTGTATCTATCATCTTGAACATTTCTTTCAGTCCTGCTATCTCTTCCTCTGACAAGCTTTCTGCTATCACCTGAATGAATGCATGTCACAGCAAGATAAAAATGGTAAGTGATTTAAGTGGACTTAGCACAAAGTGATGGCTGCAACTAAATTGTTATATTATGGAATTGAATGATGTATATTCCATAAAAACATTTACTATTTACCTTGAATCAAATGGATAAACAAAAAGCAAATGAATTATTGCTTTGCAATTTTGATAAGGAGTAAATGATAAAAGTCTTATACATTACTCACCTTGATAGCAATTTTCTTGAGCTTGTTCATGGCAGAAAACTGTTTCAAACGGCTGAGAACAGCAGAATCAAGAGGTTTATCAAGAGCAACACCGTCCACTCGAGCCCAAGGATGGCCTGCAACATGATATTAACATTACAATTATTTGTAAGTAACCCTTTTAGATTACAAAAGAAAAGATTGAACTTATTAGGACAAAAAAGAACACTAACAGAGAACTTCATGAGCTGTCATTCGCTTCTTAGGGTCTCTGATCAGCATCCGACGAACCAAATCTTTTGCGCTTTCTGATACACTAGGCCATGGTTCTGATACAAAGTCAAGGTCACCTTTCAAAACCTGCTCAAAGATGCCTTGCTCCGTTTCTGAAATTATCATAAAAGTCAAATCAGTCTCCTCTCTACTACTTTTAGAAGCATGAATCAAACTTTTTTCTCTTACCATCCCAAAACGGAGGGACACCACTTAGTAAGATGTATATAATAACTCCAGCACTCCAAACATCACATTCATGACTATAATGTTTCTTTAAAACTTCTGGAGCCACATAGTAAGGGCTCCCAACTACATCACTGAATGTTTCTCCTGTCATGGAAAGACATCATAAAATGAAGCAACTCAAAGTAATCAATTACAAGAATCTGAAGACAAGAACATTAGGCCAAGTTTTGAGAAATTTTCCTATTAAAATATAACTACTTTTTCTAAGAAACTCTAGTTGGGAGACCATCACTGCTGAGGCCTTTACCTGGTTTAAAGAAGACAGAGAGACCAAAGTCTATAGTCTTGAGAGCAGCTTCTTCATCTCCACTAACAAACAAGAAGTTCTCAGGCTTAAGATCACGATGCATCACACCAAGTGAATGACAAGCTTCAATGACACCAACAATGGTTCTTGCAAGCTCAGCAGCTTTTCTCTCGGTGTAATGACCTCTCTGTATAATCCTATCAAACAGCTCTCCACCTGCACAAATCTCCATCACAACATGAACAGCTACTGCGTCTTCATACGCACCAACGATCTGAATCACGTTGGGATGTCCGGACAAATGATGCATTATATGAATCTCTCTTCTCACGTCTTCTATGTCCTCAGGGGTCGTTAGTTTCCTCTTGGCGATGGTTTTACAAGCGAGTTCTTTGTTTGTCTTCTTATCCACGCAAAGAAACGTCGTCCCGAATTGCCCTTGACCTAACTTCCTCCCCACGCTATATATCTCCTTGAGATTCTCTGTCTTTCTCCCGAGCACCGAGTCTATTTGTAGACCGGCGCTCGCCATTCGTTTCATGTGTGCCTCTTTCTTAGGCTTTGGATTCTCATCGTTGTTGGTACTTTTTGGTGCTTCGTTGGCCATTTTCACCGGAGGAGGTGGTGTGCTAGGAGTTGCCGCCACAGCTGGAGGTGGATCCAAGGCGGAGGAAGGGTCTTCACCGCCATGAACGCTCTTCTTCTTGCTGCTCTCGTCCTTGTTGCTCTCGAGGCTCTCGTCTGGTTTCTGATTACGCCAAACAGCGGCACTAACGGATTGAAGGAACCCATTAGGGTTCAGTTTCGGACCCGTGCATGTGTTTCCCATTCAAACCCTAGTTTTGTTTTTTCCTTCTATATATTTGTTTCTCTCCGACACAAACCACACAACAACTGATCCATCGTGTTCTTGATGTGTCTTATAATTTGACACAAACGTATATGAGATGACCACAAGCCTACCTATATGGGAACCGAGTTGGTATTATCGCCTTTGCAGCTTCTCCTTCCAGCACGATGGAAGCCAAATTCTTGATGAGAAACTTTGTGGATTTTTTTTTGAACTTGGTCGAATGGTTTTGATTCCTAGAAAATCTCATGTGCTGATTTTGAGCAAAGGAGGATGAGAGGAGGAGGAAAATAGTGAATAAGGATTAATGGATGATGAACAATTAGTGATCGTAGCATGGCCGTACGTCTATTATAAACAACTTTTGGAGATTTGTATTTTTTTTTTTTTTTTTTGCATTTCTTATTGAAAAAAAAATGGTTTTGTCTATGTTTATTCATGTTTTGCTTATTACCTAAATATGGACGAGTTTAGCCATATGTTGCATAAATTTATTTTATGGTCTTATGTTGCATAACATGTACTTGTATAGTTTATTAGTCTTTTAGATGCTACAAAGCTTGAAAGCAATATAGACTTGGAAACAAAATGAAAAGACAAATAAATATTAAGAACAGTTCGGAGATAAGCTAAAAAGGATCATGGATACCGGATCTGAGATTTATAAGATTATAAACATTTTCATGATAATTGTAACTAAACAAAATTTTACAAATTGGGGACTATGCTCACTTATATAATACTCTATCCATTTCATTTTATATTTTGCTCTAGGTTTATTCACACATCTGAAGAAAATGATTAAATTTCATGTTTTCCGTATTTAATATATTGTTTTATTTAATTATGTTAATTGATGACAGTGGTGGACCCAAGATTTTATTTAACATGGGTCAAAAAAGTTAAATGGACATGGGTTTAGGGGGTGTCAGCTAGGGCTAGAATTGTTATCCGAGATCCGGATATCCAGATGGGTCGGATCTGAATCCGGATAGTAAAATGTTGGATTTGTCAAAACCAAATCAGGATCTGGATATCATGATTTTTAGTTCGGATATCCGGATCCGTAATTTTATTGATAATTTTTTTCAAAATAGTAATATCTATAAAAAAACTATTTTATATAAATTTGTAATAGTATAAATAGAAATAGTTAAAAATACTATATATATATATTTAAACTATTATTAATATTTTAATACTATTTTTTTTATTTTAAGGATCATAATTCGGATTTAGATATCCGCCCGATATTATAATTTTAGAAGGATATTCGACACCTGAATCCGGATAAGAATAATAAAAACATGGATCCGCTGAATAAAAATCCGGATCCGAATACCTTAGAATTTCCCGGATACCCGATCAGTTTCACCCCTAATGTCGAAAACCACCAGTGCTGCCAAATTTGAACAATATGTATGTAACAAATTATTTTTTTTAACATTTAAGGGGTGTCAACTGATCCAACATAAATACATGTGAATCCACCTCTGATTGATGAAAGAAAAGAATGGGGATAAATTAGAAAAATTAACAAACAAATGCATTGAAAACATAAAGCAATATATAAAATAAAATAAAACAAATTCTAAATTTTTTTTTTTTGTCATCTGTTGTTATATTGATTTCAAACCCAAAAGGCTTGTTACAACGAAGCCGGCTGTCGTACCGAACGACACCAGAAACTAGAGCCAACGGTTTAAAGGCACAACCCCGAGTCATAAGCCAGCGATTGCAAAGATACAATCCCAGAACAAACATGCAGATACTACAAGAACACAAACAATATAATAAAAAAAACAACACTAAACACCCTAGACGAGACTCAAACCTAGTCATATAGAGAATGAAACCGGTCCGATAGTTTATGGATAACCGTTGCTGTAGATTGCACCTCCTATGTGCCTCTGCTCCACCGATCCCCTTCAAAACCAACTAAACTCGCCATTGGACTTTGAACAAGGGTTACCACACGCCTCCGCTCCACTGACTTAAAAGGCGAGAGCCTAAGTGATGAAATCATGCAACCGAGAGAACTCTCAGCTCAGACTTTTTAACTTAAGAAATAAAATCCCTTAAACAAACAAAAGCAAATGGAAAATCTACCATAATAAAGGACGATTAAAATCAAAATAAGGATGTGTAACAGTTTGAGTAGCCTATATGTTATTTGAAGAACAACTTATGACTATTAATTAATAACAAATAACTATGGTTAAATTTATTAATGTAGCGCTCCCTTCTTATTTTGATCCTTCTGTTCTGAATTTCCTTTTTATAAAACAGTTCTCATATAATTATATAGTCTAAGCAGGAAATGTTTCATACAATATGTATTGAAATACACCAGTTAATGTAAAAGTTTATTTTAAATAAAACCACATCATGCTTTGTAAACCTATAGTAGTAAATAATCATAGAACATCATATAAATACCTAATTAGTACTGTTTTCTCTCTTCAATTGAATCTATATTAATGCTTGGGGCATGGTAGAAACAAATATTTTTTCTCTCTTTTTCTCATCACTTTTGTTTTAATTTAACTAGTAACCGATCATATGAATGGTCTGTTCGTTCCAAAACATTTTCGACTGCTTCACCATCTCAGACCGTTCCACCATTATCCTCTCCTTCCAATACTCGTTGCATCTGCGAAAAATATTATGCACCACACAATCATCTTTACTGAGAAAAACAAATTTTATATTGACTTCATGACATATTCACGTCCATGGATAGAAAATGTGAGTGCGGATACTATAGAAATTCGAATAAATATACCACCTCAAGAAAAAAGAAAAAAAACTCATTTATGATGAATTTAAACTTTAAGCTTTTAGAAAATTCAATTTCAAGAAATTCGTTTAAAACTTCATCTTATAGTAACAAAACAAATGAAAACATTGGTTATCTAGTACATATATAAAATAATTGAAAGTTCAAAATTTAATTGACACATATACTGGTTTGGTGACATCTAAATGAGAGATTTGTCTCACCTTATCTCAACAGAAGGTGGAGTTCGATCATGTGAACTGCTTCCGCATAAACTCCAACCTGCATACCACATGTAACAATCAACACCTCAGTATATATAATGGAATCAAAACTTGAGAAAAGAAAAATGTTTAATGTTGCAAGAATCTACACAAACCTCTCTACATTTGGGACATTTGGAACATTTTGGTGCTGCTTTAACGCCTTGGAAAATCATTACAGAAGCAGCCGAGCATGCACACGCTTTACAAAATATGTGACCACATTTTAAAGCGTACGGATTGAATACCGTTTCCTGCCAAAAAAAAAAAGCAACAAAATACTACTCCATGTAAGAAAATGATTTAAACATGTGAAATTACATTTGTTTATTGCTTTTTGTTTTTCAATTTTGTTACCAGGCAAATTGCGCAAGTTAGATCAAACTCAAGCTCTGTTGTGTTAGGCAGCATGAGCTTCATCACTGGTTGATCTTCGTTGAGATTTTCACATGAGACACGGCCAAACGAGTTCTTAAAGTTTCCAACTTTGTCAAGCCCAGAGTTAAGATAAAAGGCTCCCAGTTCTATGAGCCAAGGTGAGTGCAAGAGCTCTATACGCTCTGCTCGCATTTTCAACTTGAAATTCTTGCCATTGTCTGAGCCATGCACCTGAAAACATTTCAAAACCACTTTAACGACCTTGCCCTTATTAAATACATTTGTTTCCTTCTGTGCAATAAGCCTTATATACCTTGTCATATTTCTTTAGGATTTTACGTATGGCAATTGCATTCATTGTTATGTATTGGATCAAGATTTGGCCCTCATGGATTAAAGCTTGTTTTTCGTCCGTGAAGCATCTGCGTAGACGCATCATGCATCTTTGCATCCCAGTGGCAACATGAATATGGAGAAGATGCCTAACTCTTGACTTGAAGAATCCTGCTATGTCAGAAGCTTCCTTCATCAGCTCCTCAAAGAACATCTCATCACACCCTACATTGTAACATATCACCTTCCACATTAACCACCTAATCTCAAATAAAGAAAAAAAAAAGACAAATATATTCACAAAACAAACATTTTGACTACCCATAAGTTCTGATACGTCTTATTAGGCGTGCAACTAGTTCAAATGAAGAAATACAAGACGGGCCACTATACAATAAGAATAGTCCATCGGGGTGATCAACTGTACTCTATGATACCATAGTCAGTTTTTCTGTCTAGGTGGTGGCGCATAGGCCACAAATCGGTTATCAATTTTTTTTATTTATAAAATCAGTATAGACACCCACCTAACATTGTTCTTCTATAAAACATCTAACGACCGCCTATAGATTTGTTATTAGTTTTCTTTAAGTTAAAACCAACTGCAGTAAATTGATTGACATATTCTTTTCATACTTTGCTAGATCTATCTGCTCATGTAAATGATCCACAGGAGTAGAGCCATAGGCTGGGGCTCTGATATATATTAGATAGTTCCCCATTATCTATGGATTCAACTATTTCATTAAGATTACAAAGGTAAAGAGGTGAAGAAGAGAGGGAACAAGGGAGAAAGGTTATACATACAAGGGCAAGATTGGCATTGGCATGAATCAGACAAAGTAGCCGATGTCTTGATGTGTTCATCATCAGATCTTGTAGTGTTACATGTCGTCTTGCACTTCTTTAGCACTTTCTTGAGTTTCTTATATTCAACATGACGACATTTTTCTAGGAACCACTCTTCTTCTCCACGTAGATATTCCGTAAACTTCTCTCCAAACTTCATCTTCTCATATGATTTACAAATCTCAATCTCAGGATAATTTCCAATCTAGCAAAGATATGATGTATATTTCTCAAAATGAATTGACTATTGCTTTTTCTCAAAATGAATTGAGTATTGCTTAAATAGAGAAATATTGCCAAGAGAAAGGAGATCGAAAAACATTTGATAGCCAAATAATTACCTATTGAAAGAATGAGATCTGGAAAGATCAAGATGATAGCTGGCTGATGAAGACAAAATCTCTTCTCTTTAGAGTCACTTTTAAATTTAATGTGTATTGGACTTTCCTATTTTTAGGGTTTTGTTTCACTTTTTTTAAATGGTATTTTTAGGGTTTTGTTATACAAACAAATCTAAGCAAAGTTGCTTTGTGTACCTCCTCAATAGCTACGTTTCAAACGGCATGCCACTTACGTGTTAGAGAGAGCCAAGAAAGCGCGTCCCCATGAATGCTCCAACGAATTGCATATTCATTTACTCTTAATTTTCTTGGTGTAAAAAAAAAAAAAAAATTCTTGGTGTTAGCGATAAAATCGAGTAACACAACAAAGACACTCTCACAAACCACGGTTCATTTCTGTTTTATTGTTCACATAGAATATTTTCTATATTCTATTCGAATATATAATGTCTAATTTATCCTCCAAATCAATCTTACATTATATTTACGTATAGATGCTTTAATATATCTCAGTTTTGGAAATAACTTCATACGTTGGGTTCTTACATGCTTGATTCTCATCTGAATTTGAAATATTCCCTTACCCCAATTATTGTTCCGAATATTACATTCTAAGAACATCGATTTTATTCTTTTCTTCTGCTAAATCCATATCTGGTGACTAGTAGACACATTAGAATTCTCAAAGCAAAAAAATAATGTTGTCAAATATTCAATTTTGTCCCACTAAATTGCTATTATTAAAAATGCTTTTTAACTGATAGCAAGTGACGAAACTAGAAATATTCTGAACTAGAGTCAGAGTTAATTAAAAATTGGCATCACATATCTACGGAAGAAAGTGCTCAAGGATCTTCATATAAATGATGCATCATCATACTGTATAACATGACAACTGTTTCACCAATTTAAAAATTCCTAAAAGTTTTGTAAACCATGTTGATCAACTAGGAAAACGAGTTAGAGTGAATAATCAACACTATGTAATAGCTTTACACAATTACCTTGCCAGCTTTAACTATATTTTTATCTAATGAATGGAAGTATAGTCTACAGAAGACTTTGATAAGTTATCATCTTACCTAATTTTACTTATTTTCAAATCTGAATTAATAAATACTTGTTTTAATATATTTAAAACATAAATAGCTATAATAATATGTTCAAAATTAGCACTGAGGAAGACAAGTACAAAATTGTCAATTTTAATTGTAACTTCCCAATATGGTCAATAATTTTAATATAAGCAATACACACAAATATATAATATTTAACTTTAGTTACTGTGTGGCTAAAATTACTTATATGAATTTTGTTTAAATTTAAAATAAAATGTGATTTTCAGTTATATAAGGGCAGTAAAAATTTGTATTGTGGTCAATGCTATAAACTTTGAAAAAACACTATGGATAATTAAAACTAACCCCTTAACTTCTAAATACCTTTTTCCCTGATTGATAGTACTATATTCTCACTGTTTTGCAAAAAATGTCAACTAAACACATTTCAAGCGAATTAAGAAAATTGTAAAATATATTATTTAATATATATTAACTCAGTAAAAATGTTTCAGTAAACTTGATAAGCTAATCAAGGATTTGGTTCGGCGCAATCTTTTAAAAACCGGACGAGACTACGAATTTGATGTTGTTACTGGTTGATTAGTTAGATCGGTTTAATCGATTGAACCGAGTTTTCAGTTTAAAAATAAAAATATATATATATAATCAAATATTTACATTATATAGACTTATAAAGTAATTCTACATATAATATATTCTATTTTCTCTTTTACTAACTAGAAAATAAGCAATAAGCATAAATCTAACTATATATACGGTAAACAAGTAAATACTATGTAAAACTAAAACTAATAAAAATCAAAATGTTCAAATTATTGTATTTATTTATTTTTATAACTAAAGTCTCATAATATGAATATGTCAAAATAATAATAATATATGAAGTTCAAAAATATATTTGTTTAAATTCTTTCTTAAGAAAATAGTTAAATAGAAAATTAATTAAATAATAATAGTCAAACATTGATTATGAAATATTAAATTTTAATAACCGAATTTTTATGTTAATTTTTTAGAACCGAGTTTAAAAGTTGATCTAGATCACCGGTTTTACCGGTTTATTATCAATTTTTCTCAAATCTGAATTTTAAACTGAATCGAATTCGACATTTTTAACGAGTCACAGTCAAACCAGCCAGTCCGATCCAGTTTTCAAAACCATGGTTCGGCGTCACAAATCCCCTGGCTAAAAGCAATCTCCAATAAAATTTTTGTCTTTCAACGTAAGTTATTAATACTTAATTTTAATATATATATATATATATATATAATACCTAAAAATACTACTATTTGATTAGTGGATTTTGTTTAGATTTTCAAGAAAGGGCTTGAGGTTTTGTAATTAGTGGTGATTCACTATGACATAAAAAAATGTTTAAACTTTTAAAAAATAATTAATCTAGGATCATCGTTCAAAACAACTATTGTCGGCGTCAACACTAAAATATAAAACTATTATTAAGGCTTTGTAATTAGTTTCACCACATGGCATCCCCCTTCCCTCTTAATTTATTGGACCAAGACGGTTGACCTATCCCAGCAACTTAATTACTGCTGCCATTAAAAATTATGAAAAATTTGAAGAAGTAAATTAATGACGAAAAATAATTTCATCAATTTAGATAAGTTGGGTGTGGAATAATCTCTCAAATAGATTTTTTTGAAGTTTTTTTGTCACAAAAATAACACTTAAGAAAAAAATAACCAATTTTTTTTATTTTGAAAGTTTTAATATATTTAAAATTTTATTTAATTATCAAATGATGTTGGCATAAATATATAGTATATTTACTATGAATATTTATTAATTGATGTTTCCTACTCAAATATTTTTATTAAAATTTGTATATATATGATACCAAAAGTTTAAACCAATAGTCACAAAATTTTCAATGTGAGATTTTTAATAATTTCAATAATTATAGTCATTTTTTAAATTCATGTAAAATTTAAATTTTAAATATTAAGGTCTCCATAAATTTTCCATGCAAATTTAGAAATTAGCATACCTGTGTATTTTTATATGGTATATAGTTTAATTTTAATAATATATATATACATATAATCTGAATATCTATTAAATGACATTTCATATTCATGTGATTTTATGATCATTTGTATCTTGTTATAACAGAAAAATTAAACCACTAATCACAATTTTTTTAAGTGGGACTTTTAATAGTTTGAGTAATTTATAGTTGTTTAAAAAAATATATAACATATAAAAAATCTATTTTTTTTTGTTATATGATTGATGTGATTGTATAGTTTTTTTTAAGAATATAAAATGAAACAAAAAATGATGAAGGATACAAAATTTATCATTAAATTTTTATTATTTAAAATAATTAATTATCATATATATATTTTAATCATATTAGATAATTCCGTAACTTTATTTAAGGAAAGAAAAGAGAATATTCATTCATATACTATTAATTAGTTAGATAGTTAATTTAATAAAAATATAATATAAATGAACCAACTTGTTTTTCTAAAAATAATTTTAGTGATAACACGTGGCTACAATCAATGTTGTAATGCTCTTCAAGTATAAGGGTTTTTATTTTAGTTTTATACCTCGTTTGACTACTTTATTATAATTTACACTTTTAACTGCCTAAATCGCAAGCCAGGTAATAGGTATATAGTGATTGTATCAATTGAGGAACATCCCAAAATTTAAAATATTTGTATTTTCAAAGGATATAAAAGCTGTGTATTAAAAACAATCCATGGTCAACTATGAGTAAGAAAACAAAAATTATTATCATAGTCGAACAGCTCATATAATAACAGAATAATCACAGCAAAACAGAAGTATCCTGTCCTAGTAATACCTAAACGAAGTAAGATTAAATTTGGTAGGATAGCAAATTGAATATCTCATATAGAGTTGCTATAAATGGCCGTTTAAAAACTTTGTCCTTCATCATCATCAGCTTCAACGATCATTCCACCTCCTCGCACTCGTAGAAAGAAGACTGTTGTTGTATATTCATGTAAGTCATTCTTTTTAGTTTGATGAATGTGTTGGCAAGTTAAGACAAAACAACTCTTGTAAAAATGCTAGTAAAAGTTACTAATTTTTTTAATGAAATTGCAGAGGTGAATAAGAGATGGCAGGGGATCAGTTACAAGTGTTGAATGCACTTGATGTAGCGAAGACGCAATGGTACCATTTCACGGCGATTGTAATAGCCGGGATGGGATTCTTCACCGACGCTTACGATCTCTTCTGCATCTCTCTGGTTACAAAGCTCCTCGGTCGCATCTACTACCACGTTCCAGGGTCCAATGAGCCTGGGAGTCTCCCTCCCAATGTGGCGGCCGCAGTCAATGGCGTAGCCTTTTGTGGAACCCTAACCGGTCAGCTATTTTTCGGGTGGCTTGGTGATAAGCTGGGGAGGAAGAAAGTTTACGGTATGACGTTGATGGTCATGGTGATTTGCTCGGTAGCTTCTGGTCTGTCTTTCGGAGACAAGCCAAAATCCGTGTTGGCCACGTTATGTTTTTTTAGGTTTTGGCTTGGAGTTGGTATTGGTGGTGACTACCCTTTGTCTGCAACGATCATGTCTGAATACGCAAACAAGAAGACACGTGGAGCATTTATCGCTGCGGTTTTCGCTATGCAAGGGTTTGGAATTATGGCTGGTGGCATTTTCGCAATTATAATTTCAGCTGTCTTTGAAGCTAAGTTCCCTGCACCTGCCTATAAGGATGATGCCTTGGGATCCACGGTACCACAAGCAGATTTTGTATGGCGTATAATCTTGATGTTTGGTGCTCTCCCTGCAGCTATGACATATTATTCTAGGTCAAAGATGCCTGAAACAGCAAGATACACAGCTTTGGTTGCTAAAGACGCAAAGCAAGCTGCTACGGATATGGCTAGGGTTTTGCAAGTGGAGATAGAGTCGGATCAGCGGATAGTGGAAGAGATCTCAAGTGATAAGACCAAAGCTTATTCCTTGTGTTCCAAGGAGTTCATGAAACGCCATGGACTTCATTTGCTGGGCACTACGTCAACATGGTTCCTTCTCGACATTGCTTTCTACAGTCAAAATCTTTTTCAGAAAGATATTTTCAGTGCTATTGGGTGGATACCTCCGGCTCACACCATGAACGCGATTCAAGAAGTTTTCAAGATCGCACGAGCGCAAACACTCATCGCCTTGTGTAGCACGGTACCTGGTTACTGGTTCACAGTAGCGTTCATCGACATCATTGGGAGATTCGCGATTCAGATCATGGGATTCTCTTTCATGACCGTCTTTATGTTTGCTCTAGCTATTCCTTACAACCACTGGACTCACAAGGAGAACCGAATCGGATTCGTTGTCATGTACTCCTTCACATTCTTTTTTGCCAACTTTGGACCTAATGTTACAACCTTTGTTGTACCGGCTGAGATCTTCCCGGCCCGGTTTAGATCAACCTGCCATGGCATCTCTGCAGCGTCAGGAAAATTGGGTGCAATAGTTGGTGCTTTTGGGTTCTTGTACTTGGCTCAAAGTCCAGACAAGAACAAGACAAGCGCAGGATACCCTCCAGGGATTGGGGTCAGGAACTCGCTTCTCATGTTAGGTGTCGTTAACTTTTTGGGTATTCTCTTCACTTTCTTGGTGCCTGAAGCTAAAGGAAAGTCACTTGAAGAAATTTCTGGTGAAAATCGACACAATGACAACACCAACAATGGGAATAGAACCGTCCCTATTGTTTAGGTCTTAATACACCTTTTTTTCTTATTCTGATTCTTTTCTCTTCTCTCAAGTTTTCTTCTTCTCCCAAGGCATATCTAATCACTATGCAATTTGTAGTCTGATAAGGCTAAAGTTACACAGCTCTATGAATATCATAGGAAGACACACCAAACTTGATAAGCTAATAATTGGTTCGGATCGGCTTTCACTAATTAATCCCCTTGTTAAAAGCACCTCCAATATGAATTTTGTTTTGTCAACATAATATTTATTTTTGTTTGGCTTTGTCCATAACGACATATCGTTTGGGTCAACACTCTGCCAACTAATTATAATTATTTACTTGAGGTTTTGTCATTAGTGGTGATTCCACTATGACTCTAGAAAATTGTTTAATTTCACAATCTAGGATCATCGTACAAAAACAATTATTGTTGGCGTCAACACTAAACATATGAAATGGTTATTTAAAGGGTTTGTAAGCTCTCTTACCACATGGCGCATCCCCCTCCCTTTTTTAATTTATTGGCCCAAACAAGGTTGACCATATCCCAGCAACTCTTTTACTGCTGACCATATTACGATTAAAATTCACGAAAAAAAATCGAAGTAAGCAAACTAATGAAGATTTAAATGAATATTACGTTTCTTGTAATATATCTCTTCTTCCACTATGTCTCTATCTTTATTTCATCAGTTTCTTCTTATCTCGTTCTTTTTTATAAGAATAATACTTTCATGGTTCTAACTTCTAAATAGTGTAAGCACCTAAAACAGGTTTGACTAATTAAAGCTTTCATACAACAATGATTGTAATTATTTTAAACCTTACATACAACTGACTGATAACACAAACTTTAAAAAAAAAAAAAAAAAAAAAAAACGAACATTACAAGCTATGACTAAGTCATACATTTTTTTAAAAGATTTTACAAAATAAGGAGAACATAAATGAACCATAAAGCAATCAAATCTCTCAATCTGATTGACTTTAGGTGTTTGCAAGTCGGGAAAATTAACCGCGTCACCACGGCTTCCACGTCCTTTAATCCCTCGTCCACGACTTATAGAATGTCCATGCATCTCCTTAGCCTTTGTTGAGGATTTAACCGGTCTTTTTCGCGAAGGATTCTTTTTCCTAAAGGTGTCATGAGATCCACTGAATTCATCTCTTTATCTGAATCTGATGAATATCCTTCTTCCTCTACATTGACCAATAAGCATACTTGTTTTGAACCAAAATTTGGTTCAGCTATTCTAGTAACATCCGTTTGGACTGTAGAGGTTCTTAGCAATAGGATTGGCGGTTGATGATGCTTTTGGCAGACTCCAAAGTAGGAGACTCCATAACAATCGTTTGATGCAAATAATGGTTGGAGAGTACAACATATTTTCAAGTAACGAAACTGTCGCTAGCGTAGAAGACAATGCTCAATGCTTGATGGAATAGAAGACTCAATAGGAGCAGGAAGTCCTTAGCAGTGAAACCTCAATTGGTTGGCCGATGAATTGTGACTAGGCGGTCTATCAACCATGGCTGAAAGCAGATGGGTAAGGAGATCCTCAACACAGAAACACAAACTTGATATAAGCATTGTCACAAATATCTAGTTTTATAAAAATATCCGAAAATAAAAAACATATGTATTTTGTTACTATGGAGATTCCTGAAGAAGCAGAAAAACTATGGTGAAAGAAAACTAAAACAAGACGTGAAGGAAAAATTGGGACCATAATAAGCTATTTTGTGGTCGACTTTTAGTTAAAATTTATATAATCTAAAATAAAAATGTATTTTTGTGGGTCTATGTTCTTTGAATATATAGGAATGATCAAGTGTATAAATAGAAGAGGTGGTCTACGTTCTTTCAAATTTTACCCTTTTGAAACTTCCTGTTTCGATAGATCCTTGAACACAACTTTGTACCCCCAAATGAGTAATGGAATCCACCGCCTAACTTTCAACCACCTTGTTAGAAGACTTTCGATACCGACCTTATTCATCTCCCTTGAGATGTGTGTTATTTGCTTCAACACTGTGTACTTCCTAAGCCAAAGACATGTTACCCTCTTTCACTTCAATCTTGGAGACGATCGCAGTTTCTCGAAGAAATGATACGGTCCATTTATCTTTCTTCTGCTACGATTCTGTTTAGACTCCTTACCTGCAATCAAAACTTGAATTGCTCTGATACCACATTGTAGGAATTATCGATCGTTTGATTTCTTAATTACTTAACACATAGAATTAGATCACCGAGTTCTCGGCCTCGAACCGGTACTTCTCAGGTGGGACCGTCTCCCAAACGTAATATTTGCTACTACCAGCCCAGACTGCCAATTTGCATTGTGCCTGCTCGCGCCCTAGGTTTTGCATGCAGTGACGCACGTCCTCCTACTCATCGAGGTCTGGCTCTTGCCCAAAGGCTTTTGTGTAAACCCTTTGATTAATAGTGGAAGTTGTGTAAGAAAGTTCTGATCCGAAACGTAGCGATTCGAGGTTTTGATTGAGGGTAAGGAGTCTAAACAAAATCGTAGAGAAGAAAGATAAAGGGACCTATCTAAAGGAAACTACGATTTTGTGGGTATTAGGCCCAAATTCGTTGTCCAGTTCACTTCCAGCCAATAAGCAGATCCTGCATAAAAGAAGAGACACATTATTTTCCTTTTCTCCTCATAAAGTCGGTTAATCAAATTGGTAAGTCAGCTGGAAATAGGAAAGATCAAGTGCTATAAATAGAAGAGGTGGTTCTACGTTCTTCAAGGCATCCGAAACACAAGAAATAAGAACAAAGAGGGAGTTGAGAGAGACCGAGTAGAAGAAACTTAGGAGACATTGTTCGAGTCATGTTACTACGGGATAGAGTTTCTTTGAACTTTCTAAATCTTTGTTGTATTTTCCTATTGAGCGCTTAGAGCTTTGTGTAAAACCTTATTGATAGTGGAAGTTGTGAGAGACGGTTCCCACCTGAGACGTACCATTTCAAGTTGGGAATTCGGTGATCCAAATTCTCTGTGCTTAAAGAATTAAGCAATCTCACGATCGATAATTCCTAACAAGATTACTTAAGAATCAATGTAAGAAAAACTATGGTCAAAGAAAAACTAAAGCAAGATGTGAATGAAAAAACTGGACCATTAAAAAGCTATTTTGTGGTCGAATTTTAGGTAAAGTCTTAAACTATAATCTAAAATAAAAATGTACACATAACAATTTGATAATATATTAATTGATGCCTTTGTTATTAAAAAATCATAAATTTTGTTATAAGATCCAACAAAATTTATTTGATTTCAAGATAAAATTTTCATTTAAACTAAAACACTTACAAATTAGAATTTATTATTTTAAAGTTGAGTATCATAATACAAAACATGGTGTGAACCACTTGGTGGGTATATATAATTATTATAGAAAACTCTAATCGGAAGCAATTACATGAGTAAGGTTATTATAAATATGACAAACAAAGCAAAAGAAAAGTTACTTATAAAACTATATATGAAATATATACTAAAATGGCTCTTAAATGATACTCTAATGCTATGGTTTGTATGATTTATGCACTAGGCGAGCCTGCATATATCAATCAATATCACTTGAATATAATGGCTTTTGAGATATTATGCTTGTCGCGTAATTTTGGAACCAACACGTTAAAATGGTTCTATACGGAGCCAATTCTAGTTCTGAAGTCATGTTTTCATCTATAGTTTGTAGTACACAATCCTATAAGATTGAAAATGGTGTTGGTAAAGAGGTTTTCCCGTTTCATATTGTTGCCACTCATAGATGAATACAAACTGTGTGTAATATCTCCACTGTTTATTATGAAATTCTGAATTAAGCAGAATGATACACAGAAAATTTTATTTGAATCGACATTATTAAATGATCTTACAAAAGATAATAATAAAAGACTATAAACTTGTAAAGTGTTTGATGAATTCGGAAGGGACAATAAACGGTAAAACTCTCTTGTACGCATTTCGAGTGTTGTGAGAGTTCGTTCTTATTCTTCGAACTAGGTTTTCCTTCTTACATATGTCCGACTACATTTCCATTTTCAAGTCAATGGTGTACTTCTCCTCTATTGACTTAATGCAATTGACAAGTTCAGTTTATTTGGATATACCGCCCTTGTACGAAGGTATGTCATCTACGCTACAAATCCATCCATTGATCTTCTTAACGTGAAGATATTATAGATGAAATTGAGGATGCATGAAGATAATATTAATGATGGAAATTGACGATGCCCCATGAAAACAAACTTTTTGGATTACGTAGAAGAAAGTAACTGGCCGTGGTTAAACGAGATCCACATACAAGCTTATATTTTTGGAAACGTGTAAAGGCTGTTACTTAAAAGATAATGAAACGACTATCATTCCTTTCTTTTTTTTTGTCACGATGAAACAGGGGGTGTCGGAGACCATTTTCACAAGTCATGAGTCTTACTCACAAGTCACACCGTCGACAATAGGTTGTAAATATCACGTAATTATACTATTAATACGTACGTTCGCTCGTAGTCTGTAATCCGTGATTATATACAGCAATGAGTTACTGCTAATTTCTTTATATTTTATTATATAATAGTTATGTGAAGATTCAATACAAAATAGAAACGCGAGATGAATATTAGAATATAACAATTAATTTTTACCAGATTATTATTTATTTTATTTCTTTTATTATTATAAAATAAAAAAATTATTGAATAATTGAAAGCGAGTAGCTATTATGATGTATATATTAAATTAGAGGAATCCAAATAAATCAAAACAAATCCTCTTATTTATTATAGATCATTTTTCTTAGTAATTAAATAAAACTGTATTTTATTTATTTTTATATGTCATATAATTTAATTACTGATATTTGGCAATAATATATTAGTATACTTTATGCCATGTCAATAGATCCTTCTCTCCAAAATGATTAACAACAAGAACAAGGTAGCACGAGCAACTGGAGAGGGGAAAGAGACGAATGAATCGTATTGGCATAAATATAATCCTAATTTTATAGTATATTTTTATTTGCCAATATCATGTTGATATTTAAATTATTATGTAACAATATATATATATCGGTGAAATATAACAGAAATAATAAAGTAAAAGTTTTTTTTTTAAAAATTTATTTTAGAACGATTAATAGAAAAATGATTATAAAATAATAAGAGGATTTGTTTTGATTTTATTTGGTTCCTCTATATTTTAATATAATACATAATGCTACTTCGCACTTCTTCAAATTATTCAAATAATTTTTTATTTTATAATTAATAAAAGAATATAAATAAAATAATATCTGTAAAATAATTTGTATATCTAATATTCATCTCGCGTTTCTATTTTTGTTTTGATTCTTCACAATAACTATTTATAATAATAAAATTAAGAAGATTTAGCAGTAACGTCATGCTGTTATATCTATCGGTATACATGAACTTACGAGCGACGTACGTATTTTAAAGTATAAATTACGTGCATATTTACACCCGCATATTGTCGGTGTGACTTGTGAGTAAGACCTCAGTGACTTTGTGGGAATGGTCTGATTGTCATCGTGTCAAAAAAAAAAGAAAGGAATGATATGTTTCATATCTTTAAGGTAACAGCCTTTTAGCACGTTTCCAAAAATATAAGGTAGTGGATCTCGCTTTTAACCACGGCCAGTTACTTTCTTACCGTAATCCAAAAGTTGTTTTTCATGGCATCTCAATTTCATCCATTAATTTTATTTCATGGCATCTCAATTTTTTCATCTATAATTATCTTTCAAACGCGTCGTGGAGCCCTGTTAGAAATAATGTGAATTGTAGGTAGATGACATCGCTTCGTAGCAGAAGGTATATCAAATAAACTGAACTTGGTCCAAATTGGATTTTAAAGTCATAGGAAGTCACTCATTTTGACTTGAAAATAGAATGTAGTCGGATATGATAAGAAGAAAACCTAGTTCGGAAGAAAAGAAGCACTCACAAACACTCCGAAAATTGGGTACAAGAGAGTTTTTTACCCGTTTATTGTCCTTCCCTCGAATTCATCAAACGACTCTTTTTACAAGTTTATAGTCTTTTGAATATTATTTTTTAGATCATTTAATGAATGTCAATTCAAATAAAATTTTTGTGTTCAATTCTGCTTAATTCAGATTAAACAGTGAGATTATAGTACACACAGTTTTGTTTCATCTAATTGATTGGCAACAAATATGAAACGGTAAAAATAAAACCTTCTTTACCTAACACCTATTTTTTCATACTTAATAGGATTGTGACTACAAACTTAGATGAAAAACATAGACTTGCAAGAACTAGAAAATTGGCTTCCTCCTTATAAACATTTTTAACGTGTTTGGGTTCAAAAAAATTTACAGGCGACAAGCATAATATCTCCTTCCTGTTCAAGCCATTTATATCAAGTGATTTGATTGATTTAATCAGGCTTCGGTGGTGGGCCTATTGGCATAAGTCATATACAAACCATAGATTAGAGTATCCAATTCTAAAAAGAGGCAATTTTTAGTTATATTCATAATTAGTTTTATAATAATATCTTTTTCTTTTTGCTTTTGTTTGTCATATTTATTATAACCTTACTCATGTAATTGGATCCGATTAGAGTTTTTCTATAATAATTATATATACCTACCCCAACCAAAGTGGTTCACACCTATGTTTGTATTATGATCTCAAACTTTAAAATAATCAATTCTAATTTGTAAGGTGTTTTAGTTTAAATATTGAAAATTTTAGATCTTTGAATCATATAAATTTGTTGGATCTATAACGATTTATGTTTTTTTAAATAACAAAGGCATCAATTAATATATTATCATGGTTATTGTAATTTTTTATTTAGATTATAGTTTAAGACTTTACCTAAAGAAATTCGACCACGTAAATAGCTTTTTTATTGGTCCCAGTTTATTTCAATTCAATGCTTGCTTTATTTTTAGTTTTTTTATCTTTACCAATAGTTTTTCTTAGCTATTGATTCATTAAGTAATCCTTGTAGGAATTATCTTTCTGATCGGTGAGATTGCTTAATTCTTAATGCACAGAGAAATTTGATCACCGATTCGCCACTTGAAATGGTAGCGTCTCATGGTGGGAACCGTCTCTCCAACACAACTTCCACACTATCTAAATTAAGAGGTTTTACAAAACAAAGCCCTTAAGCGCTCTAAATAGGAAATACAAACAAAAGATTTAGAAAGTTCAAAGAACTCTAGTCCCGTAGTAAAATGCTTTCTCAACAATGTCATGCCCCTAAAGTTTCTTTCTAGCGAATTCTACTACTTCGGTCCTCTCTCAACTCCCTTTTGTTCTTAATTCTTGTGTTTCGTATGCCTTGAAAGAACGTAGACACCTCTTGCTATTATTTAGCAGACTTGATCTTTCCTATTTCGCATGCTGACTTACCATTTGATAACCGACTTTAATGAGAGAAGGATATAATGTGTTCTCCTTCTTTTATGCAGGATCTGCGCTTATTGGCGGAAAAGTAGAAACTGGGACCAACGAATTTTGGGCCTAATA